>JASDQU010737959.1:58772-79403 GCA_032191745.1 Picea mariana
TTAGGGTTTTGGAAAGCTATAAAGGAAGGGTCAGCGACCTAATTCATCATTTTAGGTAGATTATGACTTGTCATTGAGGAGAGAGGCGCATCTCAGGAGAGATAGTTCTGTGTATTCCAGGAGGAAGACACCAGTTGGCTGATTTCGGTGTTGAAAGACACACCCTAGTCACCGGGAAGATCATCCAGGTCTTCCATCATTCTTCATTGATTCTGCAGTGCTCCCATATTCTGGGTATTATCTTTTAGTTGCTTATTTGTATTCCGGCTAAGATCCTTTTGTATTTTGATCTAGCCGAGTGTTGTTATTTTATTCAACCCCAGTTGCTTATTTATATTCCAGCTAAGATCCTTTGTATGTTGATCTAGTCAAGTATTTCCAGTTATTCAGCTGCATTCGGTCATTTTGTAATCCACAGAGATATCATAATACAAACTTTGCAATCCTTTGTCGCGTTTATTATTTGTATGATCATTTATATGCTGTAAACCTTTGATCCTACACACACATTAGCAGCGTTTCCTAGACTAGCCAAGTCAGGAACATTACAGTGTCGCATGCACTTCATTAAGTGTTGCAACTTTGACACCATGGAATAATTTTTGTCATAATCCCTAGTCACCGTGGAGGAGAAAAACTCATCATGAGAAGGTCGAAACAATGCCTTTTACCTTGAGATTTTGACCATTTTTTAAGGTCAACGCTCCACTGCCCATGTATAGGAAGCATTGAACTCTTGTCAACGCTCCCCTTCCCATGTATAGGGAGAATTGTCAACACTTCCCATGTATTTTGGGGGAGAGTTGAAGTGGTTAGAGGGGGTTATGGTTATTTCAGCTTATTCTAAGGGTTAGTTCCAAGAAAATGAGGTCGAGGATTCGAGTCACATCTCATGGATCCATTGTGGGTAAACTCAATATCCATGAGATAAGATAAATCCAAACTTATGGATCTAAATTCTCAACCATTTACCAAAATACTCCATGATGGTTAAGCCTCCAACTCCTATATGATGACTGCATTCCAAGGTGAAAAGGGAAGGGAATCCATGAGAGCATCATAATTTTGGTCTTGAGACATTTAGGAGAGCTTGGAGGAGCTGTTGCAACGTCAACATTGGACTATAAGTGCTTCACTATGGTTTTCCATTAATATATAACTTGGCTTATTCCCTTCATGTTTTGTGTCATTTACTCATGCATGTCTATTGTTGTGAGATTCATCATAGATAGATCTATTTTCACTTGAAAATTTAGTGTAGAAGAAGGTGGTTTCTCTTTGTTCCTTGCAGGTTTTTTCTTGTGCCTAGGAGTTTGGTCAACAAGGTCAAAGGCTGGAGAAACAAGGAAAACTAATGTAAGAAGGTAAGTCATTCATCTCTTTCTTATCATTTAATTGTCTAAATAGGTCTAAAGGGAAGTTAGTGTCCATTTGTTTTCTTCTGTCTTTGGATCAAAGAGTCTTGGTCTAAAGGGGGATTTCACCTGTCCGCAGGGGGAACTTAACCACAACAAAAAATTGGCGAACAAAAGCAGAGGATCCTTCATCCATAACAATACAATGGATATTCTTCCCATGAATCGTAGTATGAATTTGAAATGCTAGGTGGTGGGAGAGCCTCGGTTTAAAATATTCCAGATTAAACATAATCATATTTGATGCCTATGGGTCCACAACTCTAATGGTTTTCAACAAGGTTCTACGTTGACTTGGACAGTTATGTAGAACTTTGAGCATCAACATGGCACAAGGTGCTTGCACCAAATATTCAACAATGTTGTAGCTTTGAGCAACGCTGGCACTTGGATTGAAAATAAACTTTATAATTGTGCCCTTGGGCGGGTGCAACACTGAGTCAAAAACAATCCTCTTGATCTGAAGAGGGGTAGAAGATGGTGGAGGAGTGGAAGTGGAAGGATTATCGGTAGCACCTCCATTGGCATGATTTTATGGAGGAGTGTCATAATTCTTAGCTCTGGTCTTTATACTAATCATCTCATTACACATAAAAACTTGGGCAGTGCTTGAGGAGGCATCCCCATGGTGGGAATGACCTATGTTTCCCTCTTGCAAAGGGGCATGAGTTTGTGCAACCATTTGTTGTTGTTGAGGTGGGAAAGGGCCAATTAACATTGTCGGTTAGGAGGTACCCTTCACAAATTTGGTGACTCACTTTTGCCACCAATTGCTATAGGTGTCACCATGGGAGGTGTTGTCACTGAGGAACAAGCAACCAGTCGTGATCAATATTTGGACTTGGTATATTTTCAATCTAGCACACTTTATGATATGATCCCTCATGCTCCTTGCCTTTCAAACGATCTATCATGACCTGCTCTAGAAGCCCATGTTAATGGCATGGTGGGTTCCATTACCAACACAAAACTTTCTCCCTCTCCTACACAAACCTCCGAGGTGAATGCGGTTCACTCCACTTCATCTCAACAACCTAGAGGTAAGAAGAAAAACAAGGGTAAATCCAAGAAATATTCTAACCAACACGAGAATACAAAAACAACTGACACCCATCCAAAAAGGAAGATGAAGTTTCCTTCATTTATTTTTGTGGATGACCATCACACGAAAGACTGTACTCATCATGAGGAAGTCACCAAATTTGTGAAGGGTAGCTCCCAACCAACATTTTTAACTAACCCTTTCCCACCTCAACAACAAAAAATGGTCGCTCAAACTACTACCCCTGCACAAGAGGGGAACATAGGTCATTCCCACCATGGGGATGCCTCCTCAACGCTGCCCAAGTTTTTATGTGTAAGGAGACTGTTAGTCTAACGACCATAACTAAGACTTATGAAAATCCTCTAGGAAATCATGTCAATGGAGGTGATATCGATAAGCCTTCCACTTTCACTCCTCCACCATCTTCCGCCCCTATTCAGATCGAGAGGTATGTTGCTGACTCAGTGTTGCGCCCACCCAAGGGCACAATTCGAAAGTCAATTTTCAATCCAAGTGCCTGTGCTGCTCAAAGCTACAACATTGTTGAAGATTTGGCACAAGCACCTTGTGCTATGTCGACACTTGAAGTTATACAGAACTGTTCAAGTCAACGTAGAATCATATTGATAGCCATTGGATTTGTGGACCCATAGGCATCAAATATGATTATGTTTAATCTGGAGTATTTTAAACCGAGGCTCTCCCACCACCTGACATTTCAAATTCATGCTATGGTTTGTGGGAAGAATATCCATCGTATGTTCTGGATGAAGGAGCCTCCACTTGTGTCATGTCTTTGTCCTGCTGGAAATCCATTAGTTCTACTAAACTTAACCAGTATCCTACCACACTTAAAGTGTTTGATGGACATGGTTTCCAACCTTATGGACTCTTGCAATCTTTTGTCATGGAATTGAAGGGAAAAATCGTTTCTATTGATATTGAAGTGGTTGATGCACCCTTGGATTATAATTTTTTTCTTGGATGTAGTTGGTTCTATGCAATGAATGTTGTCGCATCTTCGGTCTTTCTCCTTTTGCAATTTCCCCATCAAGGGAAAATTGTGATCATTGACCAAATTGAATATTGCATGCGAGATATCCATACCCACTTAGAAAATAATATCCCTTTCCCGAGACATTATAATATTGAGTACAAAAGTGTGGGGGAGGTCTCCTCAAGGATTCATCACTCATGGGATTGTTTTCCCTTACCTCCCCTTGATCCCCGACAGTAGGTTTCCACATTAAACATGATTACGGCTATGGTGCAATGATCTTATGAATCGTTTGATCCTTGGGTAGTGCCTAGTCCATATGCAATTGAAACACTAGGTGGCATCATGCCACTTAGTCTAGCAGAATCCCATCTTCCACAAGATATGGTACCTAAACCTTCCCTTTCTCTGCCTATATCAATTTTTCCTCTTTCTTCCTCCCTCGCTATTAAACCTATTCCTATTAGTAACCAGTAGTCTAAGCGAGTGTAAAAGAAGAGTCAACGGACAAACTGAATCTTGGGGGGCATGTCTCCAACCTCTATACATCATACTGGAGTTAAACCACCAACTTCTTATGATGATGCTGGGGGGAAAATACCAACCTCTGGACATCATGTTGGAAAAAACCTTCCAATAGGTATCGATCATCGTTCCAACCTCTAGACATCATGTTGGGAAGAGGTTTGTTCATGGGTATTATACTGAGCATAGTTTATTCTCAGTTTCAGGATCGTTAAAAATGAAACCGATCTCAAGCATAGTTTCATTATCTATTTCAAGCTCATTAAAAAATCAAGAAGACTACGAGCATACTTTGTTGTCCTTCGAGCTCGTTAAACCACAAAGAGCCATATTTCAAGTGGAATTTTACCGCTTTTTCGGCCTCATAAGACTAACTATGAAAAAGATATACTCTAGTCAATCATGGCTAGAAGAGTTCTCCCTTGTATTGTTTTACACTTTTTCGGGCTTGGGGGACTAAATTTACGAAAAATAACACCATTGGAGTCATCTTCAAGATCTTTTCAAACTCTCTAAACATGAAAAGACCATCGAGCTTTCCTTCTTTGGGCTCATAAAATTATGCATCGAAGGACCCATATGGGACCGAACCCCTCCTTTAGGTTCGTTAAACATATGTTGAGGGACTCATTGAAGATGAGCTACACTGAGCATCTGTTGTCCTCCTCAATCTTGTTAAAAAACAAAGAGGTACTCGCCAATCATGGTGGGAGGGAAATTGAAGGAAGTGGGCCAAATTTTTGGAAAAAATTATGGCCACTATCTGTTATCACCCTTGAACATGGCACCTGTTTGCATCTCATCTTACAGTTGGATAATATGCTTGTCCCTGATTCATACCAATCCTATGAATCCTCATACTCCTTCGGCTCACCCAAAGAGTTCCTTGTTGATTGTTGCACTATGTTTTGGTCTATCTCTCGTTCGAGTCAACCTTGTCGTCCTACTTCCGTTGGATAGAAGGTTCTTGGGGCGAGGCTGTAGTGGTTGTAGTGTCCTTCTGTTCCCCTTTTGAACAGATTGTCAAGAAGTTGAATTTTACAGTATGAGATACTACCTTGCGGCACTGTTTAGGTGGAACAATAGTCGGAACTACCTCTGGTATTATGTAGATATGACCCCCTAGAGAAACAATGACATTGAGGGGTCGAGACTCATAAACAACATGGCGTCTCCACATATATGGTTGGCCCAAGAGAACATCACATAAATCCAGTGGGGCAACATCACATAATACCTCAGCCTTGAAGGGTTGGATATCGTATGAAAATCGACACTGCTGGATGACATGAAGATCTCATCCTTGGCAAAGCCACCCGATGTTGTATGGCTTCGGGTGTGGTGTTGTCGACAATCCCAATTGTTTGACAACCTCTGCTGAGATGAGGTTCTTCTGGCTTCCGCTATCAACAATAAAATGCAGTGGGGTCCCCTTCACCCACATCTGTGAATGAAAAAGGTGTTCCCCCTCTTCTGGATCTGTTGGTTCTTCTAGTTGAATTGTTGCAGTCGCGACAATAGCAGTGGGGTATGCATCGATGATCTGTCTTTTACCGGTATTTTTAGAATCAGATACCAAATCAAGGTTTGGCTCCTTGTCTTTGATCTCGGCCACCAATGAATCTTTTGAGCGACATTCATCGGTGTTGTGCCAGGGGATTTTGTGGAAATCACACCATTTTCCTGTGTCCTTCTTTGTCTTCCCATGACCCTTATTTTCCTGTGGCTTGGACTGGTTTTCAAGAGATTGTTTGTTAGGGTCGTCTTTATCATACTTTGGTTGTTGCAGATTTGCAGACTCAAACTCCCATTTGTTTTGGTGCTTAAATTTCTGCTCAATTTTAACAACATATCGATAGGAAACACTGAGTGATGAGATGTCCATAAAATTCATTTCAGTTTGGATGTTTCTGTGTAGAGCCCCACAGTATTTTAGAACCAAATGTCGTTTGGAGTCTTTAATACCAAGCTTGGTGTGCAAGGTATGGAAGATATTGGTGAACTCTGGAACTGCTTGGCCCCTCTCTTGCCGCAGTGTGGTCTGTCTCATGTATTGGTCCTCATAGTTTCCAACATGGTAATACTGTTCCTTTACCACATCCAAAAAAAAANATTCCAGACTCCTCTGTGGAACTTTGCTCCTAGTAAGTTTCCCACCAATGTTTGACATGGGGGAGAGCTTTAAGGAGTGCGAAGGTGATCCTTTCCTTGTCAGAAAAATTATGAGCAAAGAAATAACCTTCTAACAGATTTAACCATTTTTCTAGGGCATCCGCATCTATCTGACCTTCTGATCCGAAAAGATCTTTTAATGAATGTGGTTGAGTTATTAATTGCATGTGTTAATTAACCATTTATGAAGTTGAACCAAAGAGGATGAATTTAATGAAGAAACATAGCAGCCATAAAACAATATACAGATCTGAATTAAAGCAATAAGAACAACAAACCATAACAAGAGAAGTGATAATGGAGTTCGACACAAAATTGCCTACGTCTCCGGGCCTTTGTCTTAGTGGGGGAGGCTTCTTTATTAATTCTTCAATGCTTTCAAAGTACATTAAAATTAAATCAAATGGAATCCATTCTGATCTCGTTGTGTTTTTCTCAACCTCAGAAATCCAATGCAACTAGCAGCACTAAAAAAGGCTAAGTATAGCGTCCGGAAATGGCCTCCAAAGTTCTGCTCCTCAACAGCTCCCCTGCATAAAAATGGCTTTGTCTTTGCTTTGCTTCAGCATAAATCTGCTCTGACTGTCCTCCATGGCCTCAAAAAGGCCTATTTTATATATATATGAAGTTGTTTATCCTTCCCCCAAATTCCTCCCAAAATCTGGGCTCAAAAAGAGCCCAATATCCCCCAAAAATGGGCAAAAATCTCCATTAACAGGCCTAAAAATCATAAAAAAATCCCAAACCATAAAATAAAACCCACTTTATGCAAAGATTTGGGGATAAGCCCCTTAAACTGGCGTGCACCCCCAATTATTGGCCACATGCATCTTAATATGGCCAAGCATTAGCCCAAAGGGCTAAGCGCTGGCCCAAAAATCACGCTAGCTCCTTGATTTGTGGTCATATGCTGCTTGTTTATAGGACCGTGTCCCTTCCCATGCACCGAGCCTGTGGTTATGGCTTCATTTTACATGGAGGAAGGTGCTATAAAATGCGCACTGGCGGTTTAGTAATGCGTCCGCACCCTTTTGGTGGTCACATTGCAGGATAGAACCATGGTCTGGGGCTTAGACCCAGCCCCCTCCGCGCCGAACCTTAACATACAATACAACATATATATTATAATGTGGGTTTGTTTACACAAGCAATAACATGGCATGTTGGTTGTTGGACTTGTCCTAAATCTTGGTGCCTACCAAGAGGTCATGGGTTCGAATCCCATGGGCTCCAAAATATTTAGACCAACTACCATTGATGGGGTGCCACATGGCACCAAACATCTTGTCGAGAATGTGCCACTTGTCCACTTCTGATTGGATCTGTCATTTTCCCAGTCAACCTGTTGTTGTTCTACCACATGTCTCAATGCTACGTCAACATGGTGATGTCATGCTGACGTCAGCATTGAATTTTTGTTAGTTTGACCTTTGACTTTTTAGTTGTTTGGGAATCTGATC
The DNA here is from genome assembly GCA_032191745.1 of Picea mariana. NCBI lineage: Eukaryota > Viridiplantae > Streptophyta > Pinopsida > Pinales > Pinaceae > Picea > Picea mariana. The sequence goes on from JASDQU010737959.1 coordinate 66,387, forward strand.
AGAGTGCGATAAATATCGCATACGGAGCCCATTTGAGAAAGTAAATATATGGATGGAATCAGTGTGATGAGCCGGTCACAATGGAATTGGTTTCGTCTGATTCTGAGAACTTTCATTTTTGAGCCTTTTCTGGACCTGGAAGCCTCCTGGATCCGATTCTGGATCACCTTCAAATACAGGAATATCAAAATTAACCTGTACCTTGAAAGGAGAGGTGCTTCCAAAGTGGTTGTTTGATGAAGATGCACCTATTTCTATTGTTAGGCATTGAAGGATGTGGGAAAATTTTTCCATCATTTCATCCCTCTGTCGCGCGAGAGCTTGCTCAAGCAACAAATTTATAAGATCGTCTGCTCTGTCGTTTTTCTTTTCTTCCGCCATGGAGGGTTTCTTGGGCATGCAAGAGAAATTGTCTTCAAGAGAGACAAGCTCGAGACCAAACTTGCTATACTCGGACCTCGTCAGGGACATGCACTGAAAAAAAATGATCAAGAGCAACCTGCCTCTGATACCACTGATCCAGATTATTTTCGGCACGAAATGAGAGCGGAGATATAATAAATAAATGCACAGAGATATCGCAGATATTTAGTAATATAACATAAATGTATCAAAGATGCAACCATAAACACAGATATACAGTAATACACGATTTCTATTAATGAAATAAATGTACAAAGACTGTAAAAGTACAGAGTGAAAGACTCACTAGAATGGTGGCAACTTATCTTTGAGAAGAGATGTGATGGCTACTCGCATTCGCTAGAAGATGATTATAATGAGGCTCTGAAGGCCTTTTTACAATAAACATGAATTCCAAAAATCCTAGACATCCAAAAACCTAACCCTAGGAGATGAAGCGCCAAAAGTCACGTGGGCCTCGTTTGGGTAAGTTAGTACATCAACTTCCCAGGGTCGTAACTTCTGCATACGATCTTCGTTTTAGGCGTATGATAGGCCGTTGGAAAGGTATCACTGAGGAGATTCATTTTGGAGACAATATTGAAGGAACTTCTATATTTCTCCTCATTTTCCCAGAAACGTCATTTAGGGCCTCAAAATGGCCCTAGATGTTAAAAACTGCTAAAAATAGTAAATTACCAAAATTGCCAGAAAATTGTTTTGAGCCAGTTGGAAAAGGTGGGTGGCCACCAATATCCACCTGGATCAATAATGATGTTGAAGATTTATTAATGAAACTCTTCTCGACCACTCTTAATGATGCTGCTAGGAGATGGTATGATAGTCTCCTTGATAAGAGCATCAAGATTATGGATCATCTTAAGGAGACCTTTCTTAATATATGGAGTACTAAAGAGGATCCAAGCACATTGTTAACTCGACTTATTGAAATCAAGAAATCAGAAAATGAGACTGTTAGAGAATTTAACGCTAGGTTTGAAAAGTTGCTTCAACAAATCCCTAAAATCCATCACCCTGGGGGAGATTATCTGATCTTCCTCTACATCAATGCTTTGTAGGGACATTTTGGATACTTGCTCAAGGATAGGGGTCCAAATACAATCCATGAAGCCAAAGAAGTGGCTACAAAAATTGAGGCTAATATTTTGTCATGCACAATAGATCCTTTATATTCCCTAAGAGCCAAGGTCGATACCAAACCAAAGATAGTACATAATGCTGAGAACGTTCAAGATACTAGCACTCCATGGGCATGACTCGAAGAGGCTATAAATCACCTCGCCAAGAATCACACCTTGATGATGAACCAAATTACTAATTTGGAAAGGGCGCAACAACAAGCCCCCAAGCCTCCTTTTAGATGACAACCCCAAAATCCTAGCCAAGCATGGAGAGCTAGGCCATGAAATGAACAAAGGGTTCCAAACACTCTAGATCCTTCAAATTCTAGAAGTCAATAGGAGACTCCTTGGTGCTTGACTTGTCGAGGCTAACACTGGGAATATGAGTTCCCAAGCAATAATAGGGAACTCGATCAAATGTATTCCTTTGATGCTATAAACCATATCTTTAAGGTATACCCTCAAGTGTGCCTCAATATCACACCTTAATAGCTTGAGGAAAGCAAAGGGGAAGTAACTAGGAGGGCAATAATGGAAGTTATAAATAGTCTAGAAGAGGAGTCAAGGGAAAGACCTAGGAAGAACGAATTACATGTGTATTCAAGATGAAGAAATGTGCCACAAGCTCCACCCAGTGATCCTAAACCTCCCCAACAAGGACCTCCTCCTCCACAAACAAACAATCCTCCTCCTAGTTCCACTTTGCCAAAGACTAATTACATTAACTTGAATATTGACATATAGGGTGTCTTGGCAAAGATCAATGTGCATGTACTTTTGAGAGAGATCATTGAGATTCCTTCAATGAAAGGTAGAGTTGAGAAGTTCTTCAAGGTACAAGGAAAACCTATGGACCCTCCCATAATGATACAAGCAAATCACTTCATACCACAATGTGACGAACACTTGTATTTATTCCTCTCATTGCAAGTGAATAATAAACTATTGAATAACTTTATGCTTGACTCAGGGGTAGGTGCAAGCATTAAGTCCTTGAAAGTAATAAGGCACTTGGGTTTGGAAACCACAAGGCCTTACAAGAATGTATGGAGGATTGAATTTAGGGCCATTCCCATGCATGGTGTAGTAGAGAATATGAAGGTCTGCCTTATTCGATATCCCGAGATAGTTCTCTTGATGGACATTGTGCTTGTAGATGTCCCTGATGTATGGGGAATGCTCTTGTCTATGAATTTTGATGCAATAGTGGGTGGCACATTGCAAATTAATTTGCCCAGTGTTGATATACCTATGGATGATGGTACTTGTGCCCACCTACCCAACATGACCATGGAAAAAAATCATGTTGAATAGATTGACCTTGACATAGAAACTGAGGAGATCCCCGTAGTAGTCAAAGAATCCCTCCCACATTTTTGCCTAGGTGATTTTCCTTTCACCCAAGAAGAAGGTTTTGATGTTATAGATTGGCCTAAGAAGGCATATTACCAACAATAACTAGACAAGTATAAAGATAAGTAAATTGGCTCTGTTAAAATATTGAAGAAATATGATAAGGACTTGTTGATTAGACCAAGCTAAGATGACGTTCTTATGACAAAATCCTGCCCCCGTCCCTCAAAGAAATACACCAAGGTAATACAAGAGGAAGTTGACCTTAAGAGGGGAGATTACAAACAAGGATATTTGGTTTTAGAGTGGGATACAAGGAAGGGCCAACCCAACACATGAAAGGAGTTTGATAATTTCTAGCTAGGTCCCTACAAGATTATGAAGAAGTTTGTCGATCATTCCTACTACCTATCCACATTATAGAGGAGGAAGATTCCACTATTGGTTAGTGGGTCCCTTCTCAAGATCCATCATGGGAAAGAGACTTGACTTCTTGAGGTATCATAGATTAGGTTAGGTAGGTTGGGGTAAGCATTTTCACTGTGCAATGCAATGTATATATGTTGCATCATGCATATCATGTTATCATAGTCACATATTTTTGCATATACATGTTTAAATGACTTTTAAGTGAAAATAAATTAAAAAAGTGTCCCACTTGAAGGGGGGGTGCATTGCGATGTTCCTTTATTTCCATTGCATATAGCACCCAATGTGTTCTAACTTCAGGTGGAATTGCAGTGATCATTTATTTCTATTACACATAGCACTCAATGTTCAGACTTAATAAAAAATGATTTCCAAGGTAGAGCGTGTGGTGTATTTTATTTCATGTTCACACCATATTGACTTGAACTTGGAATTACATGGAAAAAGGAAAATAAAGGGCTTGGAAAAAGGTTGCATTGTAAACAAAGGGTAACTCAAGGATGTAGCTCACCCTTCACAAAGGAACCCATAAATGAGACAATATGAACCCTTGATATGTCAAGAACGCCATGCCCAAGAGTTTTTCCCCGATCCAGCACATACTCATTACACGATCTAGATAGGGTCTTCTTAGGAAACATTCCTTGACTTGGAGATTGGCCTACCCAATAGGGCACCATGACACCCCTCCCATACCTAAATTTGGCAAAGTTTATAAGGTCTTTGAGCATTTGTTTAATTTCAAAAGGGGAGATTTAATGCACTTGTTTGGGTGGTTCTTTTATTAAATGTGTCTTACTTGGCATGATTCATATGACTTGTGTACCCTTGAAGAGTGTACTTTTTTGTATTTGCAGGACCTTTCCCAATAGAATCTATTCATGAAGAAAATGTACTGCTTGGACCTTCATAGGGGCTTGAAAGCCCATAGGATGGATTCCAAACCCCACATGTGGGAGACCGTTGATGATGAGAATTGCACCTTTAGAGGATGTATAGCCTCATGAGAAATCCTTATGATGATGAACCACACATGACATCACCTTTCTATATTTGGACATGGAATTTGGAGGTGCATGACATCACCCTTTTTCCCTTGACGTCATCTTGGAGGCTAGGGTTCGATGGATGATGTGGTTCTAGAGGTGGTTTGATAGAAGGAGACATGTGGCATGGAACTTTTGCACATGAGAGCATGAAACATGGCCTTTGGAGGCCCAACAATCTCCTCTTTGAGGCTTGACACCTCACTTTTCAGCCTTATGTCACTCTTATAGGGCATGACATCACCCTTCTAGGGTTTTGTTTCATGTATATTTCATTTTTGGCAAATTGTAGAGGCAAATGAAGGGGTTGAACCTCTTCTAATTTTTTGTTGACAATTTTATGTGGACAAATTGGTTAAGAAGGTCTCATATAAATAGAGAACCCTTTAATTTCATTTTATCATCATCATTACTCACCATTTGTGAGAACAAGTCTGAAATTTTCACCCTCTTTGGGCTATCTAGATCTTCTACTTAGTGAGATATGCTTGGAGGATCATTTTGTGGATGATTTTGCTGATTTTGAAGAGGAATTTATGTAATTAGGGTTTTGTCTCCTGGATTCTTGTCTAAAGTAAGTTAATTTTCTGCAATTTATCTTTATGTTGTTATGTTACATGGTTGCTTCTTTATTTTAGACATCTTGCTTGGTAGAACCCTAAGAGAGGAACATAAGTGATTCTTCCTCTCACAAGGTTATTCTTTCTCAAAATTGGTGAAATATCCTTGCTAGGGTTAGCATCCTAAAGCCCAAAAGTGATAACGCTTTAGGATTTTAGCCCTAGACACTTGATTTCTTGACCTAGTTGAAGTATTAAGAAGGGAGGAAAGATTGTGAGAGCCAAAAAGTTCTTGCACTCTAGCAATATTTCTCCTGAATGTTTAAACCCTAAGGCCCTAATGTGCTAGAACCTTAGAGTTTAAGCCCTACCTCTTAATCTTTACTAGTTTAATCTTCAAGCATTGTTGTATTGTTGTATTGTTGTTGTAAAGACTCCATATCCCTCAAAGACACTGATTTTATAGCTCTCTTGTGGTGAAATTAATCACCAAACATTCTCTATCAATTCTCTCAAGCTCTCTACTGAATTTACTAACACTAACACTCACTAACTCACGAGTAAACTTGTTGATGTTGCAAAACTTTGCTACAACCACACTCTTATTTGTTGCATAAATTTGTCATAAAACACTCTTGAAAAGGTGGCCTAACATGTTCATAAATTGCATATAACAATTGGATATTACTCTAATGGATGTGTGCTAAGTTTAAATTGTCAATTGTTGCATTTCTAATTGATAATTGTTGTTGTTGTTATAATTTACTTGCTATTGTTGTACTATTGTTCATTGCTGCAAATTCATAACAGCCATTGCAATTTCATTGTCTAGTGTCTTCAAAGATTATTTATTGCATGTTTGGACTTGGAAATAATCATATATTTTCTACAAAGTGTTGTTGTTTCAGGAAGGTACTCAAACAACCTCATACTCCTTCTATTTCCTTGACCTAGAGAGGGGGCGGTAGGCTTGGCTACAATACTTGCTACTATGATCCCTCGAGGTCACTGGAGAAGCCTCCCCTATGGTGTACCTCCTACATCACTAAAATGAAAGAATTTCTTACTAAGGTGAGAGTGGTAGGATTTTCCATAGTTACACAGATTTGGGGGACTTGTGTTGGGCTTTGCACAAGTACAAATCCTACGATAACATGGCAGCAAGAATGGTTAGATGAGGACTTCAATGGATAGTTGTATGAATAAAAGAAATTATGGGGGGATAATGAGGAAAAAAAAGTTCAAATTTTTCTTAGAGATATGATCGAGATAGTGAATGGTTATATGGGGTGGACAAAAAGAAGAAAGTGGGGAAAGATTGGAAGACAAGAAAATGGTTGTGACATGAAATGAGGAAACAAAATCATAATTGAGGATTGGTTGAGGATAACAGGTCTTGAGTATTTTTGAGTGGATAGCTTATGAAGGACAAAATATAGGTCACAATAAGTTAAAAGTTATTGAAGAAAGGATACAAATCTACAAGTTTATTGAGTGGACATGATAAGGCATGATCAACTCTAACAAGTGGAAATGAGATTGGTAGATGAGTAAGAGGCAAGTTAGGAAGGTATTCGGGTGGCTAGGGAAAGGTATGAAGGTCTCCAATAGTCAGAAAGAAGATTGGCATATGAGTAAGAGGAATTAGGAAGGTCATTGAATGGGGATAGGATGTGGAAAGAAAGAGATGAATATGGAAGGATGGTCAATGAGAATATCAACATCGACGATTCCAAGGACTTTAAGGATGGAAAGAACTATGAAAGAAAGGATGGGAATAGAATAAGGGTTGAAGGATGGACAAGACATGCCCATGGGGACTTATGAACACCTAAAAGAAGTTAACATAGTCAAGAAGGTATCATGCACTTCAAGGTCAAACAAATATTGTATGGATTTTTTCCTAATTATAATGTATGACCTAATATGTTGATGCAATGATGTAGACTTTGACCCTTTAGTGATCTAAGGAATAAAATTGGTTGAGTAGTTGAGTTATTTAAGAGGCATTAATGATGAGAGTCGTCCTTAAGGGTTGCATTAGAGTTTTGGGTAATTGATTAAATTTAGTCATATTTATAAGAATGTGCTTTAGTGAGAGAGGTTCATGAAGTAAGGTCATGTTCCACGAGGTTAGATTTATTATATTGGTTAATATCCACTAATGCATTGAAGTGGAACATGCTCACATGGGAAATTGATGCATTTCTAGACAAGGAAATGTGTCTGTGTGGACATGTTGGACATATAATGTAATGGTTGATTTTGGTTAATGGACAAAAGGGATTAAAGTGGGATTTTCTCATGGTTCTCGAGTTCCATTATAAACTCATGCCATGTTGTGATTAACATATGTTGGTTATGTTTTATGAATACTCATTTATTTGCATACACAAAATTAATGCTCTATTAAGAAAAATAAATATAATTAATAATAAAATGGGCCACTAGGAAGGACGTCCACCTTCCTTCGCCAACCAGTATGAGAGAATTAGCATATTGTTAGTAATTACTATTATAATATGCCCTCTCTAATCCAGTTGAGCAAGGTGTTTCCTAATAAATAATTAGCATCTTAGTTCGTCAGGCAGTTAATTAATAAAAATCGAAACAACGCTTTTCAGTCAAAAATAAAAGCAACAAGTCTTTGGTTGATGTTGTAAGCAAAAAATATCTTAGTTTGATAAAAAGGGTGTCTTCTTGCTTAAATACAATCAATGGTCATTTAATTCTTACTTCTAATGGTTTTTCTCTTTCATTCTCTTCGTATTTTTGTATTGTGTAGCATTTATTATTGTGTGTCAGTCTATTATGTTGCTGCATTTTCAATTTTGCATATAGAATTGTAGATCAATTGGTATCAGAGCCTGGATCCAAGCCAACTTCTACTCAACCACAGAATTCAGAAGAGAGGCCATCCAACAATTTTTTTTTCCCGAGCTAGACATCCTTCTTAGGACTTCCAGTACGCCCTCCTCGGGGCTTCCAACATGTTCATCTTTCACCATTCTCCACATTCTCTCTTCAGGGTACCAGATCTTTTCAGTGTGCTCAGGAGTTCATTGATTCTCAACGCAAATTCCAATGATATATCGACATCTATGGTGAATGAAAATTATGCAGCTGTGAAGAGAGTTGTCTATAGAGGATTTTGCATCCACTGCCACAACTCCAATTCATGATTTAATGATGGCTATCCAGGAGCTACTCCGTCTACAACAACGTAAAGCTCCAACAGTCATGCAACTCGATACGTGCTTCCAATTATCAAATTTTGAGGGAAAAATGAATTGCGAGAATGTTGACCCTTGGCTTCAAAGTATTTCCACATACTTTCGTACATGTCCTGAGATGACAGAAGAAATGAAGCTTCAAATCGTTGGTCTACAAATCAAGGGAATTGCGCAGACATGGTGGGACACTCAGCTAGAGAATTATTTCTGGGTCATGGATAGAGGAGACTCGGTCAAGACACAGACACCACACATTACGATGTGGGACGGATTCTGACAGGCTCTTAGAGAGAGATTCTACCCACTGGGCTATCACCAAAACCTCCTCACCAAATAGTTGCAGATCCACCAACTTGCCAATTAGTTCGTCCAGGGATACATCGACATCTTTTGCAAATTGTGCATCCATCTACACATCAGGTTGCCCCTACTACCACCTCCACACCTCAAACAACGCCCCAGTGTATGTTCCACAAGGCCAACTCACATGCTTCTATCGACTGTCGGGCACTTTAGAACCTTCGCCCCAACAAAAATATTTTTGCAGAGGTCACTCAGTCTGGTTCTCCTGACCCTCCTGAAGTTGTTTCTCTCAAAAATCATACAGAAGTTGACCCATTTCTAATTTTGATGACTACCAAATAACACGACACCTCTTATGTGCCCTTGTTTACCCACAATTGTCAAATTAAGCATTTTCTACTCTCATCCTAGACAATGGAAGTCAAAAGAGCCTCATCACCCAGGACTTGGTCCAACGCCTACAACTCCCAACTACTCCATACCTTGAACCATATTAGCTCAGATGGCTACAAAAGGAAGGCATGCACCTCACTATCTCTTAGTGTTGTGCGATGACCTTTCCTATTGGCCCTTTCCAGGATATTGTGGCGTGTGATGTTTCTCTGTTAGATTGTGATGACCTATTACTTGGACTCCCCTACCAACAGGCCCAAAACATTGTTTATCATTCCAAACTCCATAAATACCACCTACAACATGAGGGATGCACCTATGTACTTACCTCCTCTACTCCTCACACCACATAATCTATGACTGGACAAGCGACCATTAAGCAAGTAATTATGAACAAATATGTTTCCTTGTGTTTGGTTCAACCCATTTAACCATACCATCTAACAAACCCATCACCTCAAGACATGGCTCCCCTGCTCCTAGAAGTTGTCAATGCCTTCCCCCAACCCACGAGACTGCCCTCATCTTTCTCTATTGAACACACCATTGATCTCCTTCCGGAAGCCTCTTTTCCCAATGTCCCTTCATACTATCTCGCTACCCAAGAGGCTGATGTGATAGCATGCCAACCTAACCAACTTCTGAATTTAGGCCCTACTCCACTTTCATCTTTTCCTTATGCATATCCAACATTTCTTATGGCATAGCAGTTTTATGTTCCAGTAGTCTTCGCCAGCAGGTTTTGTACTCCAACACAAGTGCCACCATATTATAACACGTTGCCTGGCAGTTCCTCTTTTTCCAAACAGATTATTGAGAACTATTTAGGCAAATAAAATTCTTACAAATGTAGTATAGTTGGGCTAAATCATTTGGAGAGGCATCCCTTCTTAGTTGGAGTAGTTAATTAGACATGAGGTATTGGAGACACTCGTTGTTCTTCCAGGGATCTTGTATTTAAAGGAAGTGTTGAGGCATATACTGGAGCTCTCGTTGATCAGTACCGAGTGGATGAGTATATGGTCAAGATGCCCCTTACTCTTACTCAGTGCCATATTCAAGTAGTTGTTGCATTACCAGTTATACTAGAGCGTGCAAAACAGAGGCCTCACAAAATCCACATGACATTGTTCTTTCACCTAGAAGTTCGTGTGTGGCTCTTGCGGGACAAGCACCAATTCATAGGAAAACATTATCAACAACGCCCGCTCAGATATGATCCCGATACAATTCGAGAAAGCATTGGAGAGAATGCAATGCAAATTTCCTCATTTTCGAGTGGAAGTGGGGATGCTTTCGGATCTAAACAGGGAGGAATTGGGCCACCAGGAAGCGCATCCACCTTCCTTTGCCAACAAGTAGGAGAGAATTAACATATTGTCAGTAATTACTATTGTAATATGCCCTTTCCAATCTAGTTGAGCAGGGTGTTTCCTAATAAATAATCATCATGTTAGTTCGTTAGGAAGTTAATTAATAAAAAGTGAAACAACACTTTTCAGTCAAAAATAAAAGTAGCAAGTCTCTTGTTGTTGTTGTAAACGAAAAATCTCCCAATTTGATAAAAAGGGTTTCTTATTGCTGAAATACAATCAATGGTCATTTAATTCTTACTTCAAGTGGTTTTCTCTTTCATTCTTTGCGTCTTTTTGTATTGTGCAACATTTTATTCTTGTGTGTCAGTCTCTTATGTTGTTGCGTTTTCAATTTTACATACAGAATTGCATATCATAAACAATGTTAATAATTTAAACTGCCATAAAAATAATAATGTATTTCATATTTATTAATATTTAATACTTATTTATAGTTTAATTAAATTACACACTTAACAGTTACAAGTTGCCCATTTAATCACTAAGTTTCTAATAATTACGCATTACACATGCATATAAATGCACATATACAAAAATGGGCAACCTAAGGGGCATCGATAATATATTACTTTCATGTTTTATGTGATCAACATATATTAGTGGAGCCTTCACACCATAATTATCAATGGCCAGGTATTTGTATAGCCTTGAAATGAGTGTTGGACCTTTAAGAAAAAGAGACAAAAGTAACTTGGCTACTTATTCCCTCCATATGATAACTAATAATAAAGAATATTTTCTTTTACGTTGTGATGATTTAAGGTTGCAGGAATATATGTAAAATCTTAGCCATTACAAATACAAAACTACCTTATGTGGGAGGTGGAGGTAAGCCACAATTTCTCTATTCAAATATTTTAGAGAACCCAATTGATATTAAAGTTCTATATATTGTCGAGGGGTTTCTAACATGAAGGCATAATACTGCCTTCTTTTTTTCCTTGCGTTGAGCTCCAACAATTTTGTTGTCATTTCCACTGCAAATCATCCTTGACATGATTCTGTTCCCTTAATTTCCTGTCACAATCTTCCTGTGAGTGAGTCCATTGGATTGTAGAATTACTTATGCTGCATTGAGTCTCAACGATCTCTCTCTCGTACCATTGTATGCCTTGTTCAACCTCTTGCAATTCACACAAGCACAACATTTGTGTTTACAGTGGTAGTGACCCATATCGACTTAAGTGGGGTGAATTTCATACATGAATGTAAGGAAACGTCATGGAATATAATGAGAACCCATCCAAATCTCCCCTAACTAGAGCACCCCAATTCACTACCACTGCTACAATGTTGTGTTGGTTGAGAAAAAGGGTGGGATCAATAACTTGAAGCCATTCCAAAACCATCAAAATAATAAGCCCACTTACAAATTCCCATTAGCCCATCATACTGCTTGTGAGTTCACATGTTGATGGGGGATCGGTATGGGTTAATGGGAGTTGTGGTAGTCTTAACTCCCCATCTCTTTCATTTTACATGTACAAACACTTATTAATGACTGGATTATCCATAATAAATAATAATCCTTTCATGGGAGGAGTGTGAGAAATCCCCCCTTTTGTCATAACATGACCCTCACTCAAACCCACTCAAGGATTGAATTAGGCATCCACCTTTCCATTTTATGGTCTTAGAACCTGGAATTGTTTGGTTCGCCTTCATTCCACTCTTACACATGTATCGTCCTTCTTAACGTTGGGTATTTGTAGACCTGGGGTTTGTCTAGAGTTGTCTAGCAAAACCCCAAAGCACTGTCATATCAATCCTCGGCCAAGGCCGAGGAAGGTCTCACTCGAGATGCAAAGAGGATCAAAGAGACCATAAGATCTTGCAACAGGGATGAAGCATTAAACATACGACACATTACTGCAATTGGAATCCATGTAACTCAAGTCGGATAACCTATTTAGGACTAAGAATTACAACTATACACACACACCTATTAAACTCGTTCATAATATACACAGATTAGATCAGAACTGACATATATTTATTACTAGAAGCATTCAGTCACATCAGAGATATATAGTGTGTTGAACAGTTGCCTATGATAGTCATGGAACTTCATATCATTACTATTAAAAACAATGGAAATACAACATAATGTGCCATGTGCCTTGCCTTAGGATTCAGACATATCAAAGACACATGAATATATTTGAAATATTGCTAGATTACAACAAGATCAGAGTGAGCTCGATATTGGTAGCTAAGCTAACTCAAAACTCTCTGACTAGCCAGATAACCAATCAATCGACTCACTAATTGTCATTTTGAGCTTAGATCTCCTTTTTCTATCTTATGTTGCTAGGGAGCATTGTCTCTTTCTACTTTGATCCACTCACTTACCTCATCCAAATGCCTCACACGCTTCTTGTGATTGCCAATGCTCCATGTAGACTCTCTGTATCAGGGGTGATCTTAACTTTCTGACCAACTCAATTTATGGCTGCCCCACGTCTTCGTATGCTACTCGAAATAATCATTCGGGGAGATTTCTCAATGATTCCTTTCTTGATTATGGCAGGCATCATCTTGGTTTCCAGCGCAACTGAAATAACTCAGACCAACACACACTTGGTAGTCTTTACAATTGGCATGGTACTAACAAAACCCGGTTTGATGTGCACTCTGGAATTCCTTGTGCATTTCCTTAGGTGCACGCAAAACTATGGAATGAGCACGCACAAATTCATTTGTGCATGTGTGCTAAACTAAACCCAAAACTTTGGGTGTCAACAGACCCCAACACTATTATCTAGCTCGCCCTCGATCTT
>JASDQU010737959.1:99468-137621 GCA_032191745.1 Picea mariana
TTACTCTCTTTCCTTAGCGCTTCCTCTAGAGTGTTTTGAATGCCTAATTCCTTCTCCCGATCTGTTGTTGATTCCCTTTTGTTTCTGTTAGATTTTCTTCCTTCTTTTTTTTATTGTGGCTGGTTGGGTGACCTCTAGGTCTGAGTCTCTATCAGAAGTTTCTTGTTTTTCTTCCCCAAAGAGAATAGGAATCTCTAGAGGGAGATACGATATGGATTTTGCTTTATTTTCCCCGCTTGAAATCAAGATTTCTTTCTCTTTCCATTTTATGTTTTCTTATTTTGTTTCATCTTGCCTCCTTTTTGAATTTTCCTCCTGATGATACCTAGGGTTCTCCATGTCCTCTTCTATTGGTAATCTGGTGAACCTATTATGACTTGATTCTCCTTTCTAAGGGGATCTTGGGGGTTGTTCTCGCGGATCTGTGGATGTTTTACCTTGTCCTTGTGGGGGATTCAGGGAAGTCGCCTTCCCATTAGTTTTTTTCCTTTTCGGTTGTTTCCATTGATCCTATTTTGAATCTTGCATCTGGAATTATTTGTCTTGTGTGCAACTTTTCAAGAAATGTCCATATTCATGACATGCTTTGCATTTGAATGGGATTTGCTCATAATCGACCTATTGCACATAAGACCAGCTATCCAGGTTCAATTGAATTGCCTCTGGGAGTCCTTTTTCTAGATCTACTTCCACATAGAGTCTGGCACAAGCTTGAATCCCTTCTCATGGTTCAACACGATCGATGTATTTTCCCTATGAGTTACCTATGTTTTTTAGGGTTTCATCGTTCCAACAATGCAAAGGGAGAAATGACAGCCTGACCCAGCTAGGGACTGCTGAAGTACTATCATTTTCTGGAATGAAGTCTAGGGTCCATTTATTGAGGTACATTCCTCTTGCACCCATGAAATATGGTCCACTATGAAAGATTAGATCCCTATCTTCTTCTTTTTTCAAATAGGAATGCAAATAAACCCTTACCATAGAAGGTTGTAGACATCTGCCCCTAGATCTGTTTTCTCCAGTTTAGATCTAGCCAGTGTTGCATGGCTTTGGGAGAGGGCCAGAGCCCCGTGAAATACCCTATCAGCCCATTTTCTTCCAATATAAGCGCTAGCGGATGGGCTGAAGAAGGATGAACGCCCACTTTAGGAATCTCGTCCATTTTTTTTACGAATCTGGAAGGAGCATACATATGGATCTTTGCATTGGAAGAAATCAAGGCATGAAAGGCCTGGAGGTCTGAAGACAGAGAGATTGGGGGGTCCCCCCTCCCCTCCCTCTGAGGGGGCCATGGACAACCCACGCGAAGCTGGAACCCTAGACCAGAGTTGTGGTCGCCAGACGATCGCCAGAGATATCAATTTCTATCTCCAAAGGTAGTGAGTTCTTTACAAGAGAGCACACAATGTTGGCAATGATTGTTCCAGGTATTTAATTAGCTTGTCTTTATTTACTTGAAAGTATGACATAATATTTCATTTCTTTGTTTCATTCATAATAATTATATATTTTAAATATAAGGATGTATAACTTGATATAATTAATATATGTTGAACCAATTAGGTAAGTACCAAGTTAAAGATATGAATGTATATATTGAGCCTTGTATCGATGAGTTGTTGAAGTTATGGGATGTCATCACTATGTATGGAATCTCTAGACCAATAGGGAAAAAATGATTTCAATTCCATGGAATACTTGCATGGACAATTCACGATGCTCCTGGGTTAACACATTTTTGTGGTATGTAACTTTCCATTGCGGTTGAATATTATATAATTTTTTGAAAATATCACACATTTTTTTAAATTGTAATCCCAATTTGCTACATTAATTCATATATCTTCTACGTCTTCAAACAAAGGGTAAATTTGCATGTCTAGTTTGTGGTCCTAGGATAAAATCTCTCTGTTCAAGAAGTTTAGGAAATTAGGTGTTTGATGAGTATAGACACTTTATGCCTAAGAACCATAGTTATCGAACTACTGAGAAAGAAAAATTCAATGGTAAATAAGAGAATGGAAAAAACCCACGAAGAATGACACCTCACCTATGGAAGTTGGAATATAATAGAAATCGTTAAGGTATGTAAATTATTTATGTATCATAATATTATAAATATTCTGATTTTTTTTTCAGTTAATTTTGTTCAGCGTGGTACCTAGCTATATTGATTAATTAGTGTTAATGTGATTTCGTTTATGTTTCATGAATGTCGTTAAGGCATGAATGGGCTTCCACTAGGAATGAAAATCTACCCCATAAAATTCAGTAGTTTTCACTACTACGAGAAGTTACAAATAGTTCATTTGTTTGATACAATGCATATCGGGAAGAATATAACATAATTGTTATGGCGAATCTTAGATGGAAGGACCGACAAAGAAAGAATTGGAAAGATTTGTAGTGATATCCAGGAAGCTAATCACGCATTCCAAACTGTGATTATTAATTCTAAAGGTGATGGTCGAGAACAAAATATTAGTCTTCCATGGTTATTGACAGAGCAACAAAGCAATGTTGTAAAAGAGGTCATTTGGAAAATTAGGTTTCCAACGGGGTTTTCATCGAACATACAAAATATCTTAACGAAGAAAGGTGATTTTGGTGGGGTTAAGACACATGACTGGCACACATTCATTAAGGTAATTCTTAGGTTTATTAACATATTGGTATACATCTTTAAGTAATTTTTTTCTCTAATTTGGAAATAAATATTAATGATTTGCTTTTTGTTACAATATGTTCTACCTCTATCTCTCCCAGACAGCTTTGAAAACAACATGAAACAAGTTATATATGATCTTGGAAAATACATGAGGTAAGTAATGCATTTTTATATGGAAAATGTTTCTTCAGTGCTTTGTAGCATAACTTATTGACATACTGTGTTTTATCTGCAATTTTATATATGCCTTGAAATTGTTCAAACCTGTTATTTGTAGGTGGCTTTCATCTAAAGAAATCCATAAAGAATATATAAGGTATTGGAAGAGAGAAATTCCCCGAATAATGTGTGAGATGCAGAAGTATCTACCTCCAACATTTTTCAATGCACAAGAACACTACCTCATACACCAAGTTGAGGACATTGAATTATGTGGACCAATACACACAAGGTCGATGTGAATGGTGGAGAGGCAGTTGAAGTCATTGAAGGCTTTTGTTAGACATAGAGCACGTCTTGAGGGTTCTATGGTGGAGGTATATATGGTATATCAATGCATGGTGTATATTAGTCAATATCTTCCTAAATTAGCAGAAAATATGAATGTGCCTCGCATTTGGCATCTTGACTCCATCAACAAATTTGAAGGGGAGGTCCTATTGGGGAAAGGTAGAATGAGGNGGTAATTAGATGTTGTAGATTTAATATATTATACATTTAATTTTTCAATTTTATATTATCATACGCATTCATTTATTTTTGTTCCATCAACTATATTAAACTTTGACAATGATAGCTAATTATTGATATCCAATTGTTATTTTTTCATATAGTTGGACGAGAGTGGGATGCTCTACATTTATACATTGCAAACAATCTTGATTGGATGGAGTATTGGATAGAACGATGTGAAGAATACTATGGTAGGTTATCATGGGAAGGGGTCAGTAAGATGATTAAAACAACGCATCGTTATCGACATGAATTTTCTGATCTTACGTAAAGGGAAATTGTTTAGCCTTTGGTTTAAAAGATAAAAAGGAAAGTATGTTCACCCACATTTTTATAGTTATTTCCCATTATATCAATGTATTTGGTTTGTTTGTTTTTTGAAATATATATTTACTAATTCCATATTATATGACGTTTACTAATAGACAATGCAATTTTTACTTGTTGTCCATGTTGCAGTTGAAACACCACAAGGCTATGCGGTCTAATGGTCGTAAATTTCGTATCAAAAAGTTGGATGCTAAGATGAAAGCCTCATATTGTGGAATAACTGCAGTGTTTAAGGTCACTAATGTTTCCTCTAGAAGTGACATGTATCAAGAAGAAACTGAAAAATAGGCACTATGGGTATTTGGAGGATATAATTCAGTGTGATTTTAATTCCTTTAAAATAATTTTGTTTGAGGTCAAATGGTACAGGCTACGGATGCATGAACGTGATCCTGAAAGAATTGTTATTGAACATGCTAATGGATTTACCATGGTTAATACAAAGGCATTTGAACCGAGTACAAATCCTTATGTTCTTCCAAGTCAATGTGAGCAAGTCTTTTACTCAGAGGTACCTGGTAAAGCAGGTTGGTCATACAGTGTTAGATATTATCCAAGAAGAAGACCAGTAAAGTATAATCATGTAGAGGAAGAAGATAATCTTGAATAAGATGATGATGATGCAGATCAGGAGCAAGTGGTTGCAGATGTGTCAGATTAAGAAGCCGAAAATTTTGATCATATGAATGTAGCAGACAATGTTCTCATTGATGATAGCGAAAATGATGTTGATGATGACGTTGATATGAACGATCCTTTCAACATTATCAACTATTAACTAGATCATGATACATATGTTGATTTGGATGAAGAATAAGATGAATGATCTTTAAAAGTTGAAATGTACGAGGTAAATGATTATATGTTTTCTATGATTTATTCTATTAATTATATATTTAGTATTTATATGATGTATTGTTTTTTAAGTGTTTACTTATACAGGCTAATTACATTTTTTAAGTTTTATGCCATTTTTGTATGTAGTGTGTTACATGTTATTTATTACGTCAAATTAGGTATTGGGGAATTGAGAGTGATGTGAGGGGGGGGATAATTAGAGCTTCCATCTTCACGTGGTTGCCCCTGTTCAGTAGAGAATTAATTATTCTTGAAACCAAGAGAATCTCATTCGGGTTTATTATATGCCAATTTGAGAAATTTTACGTGAAGGTGAGTTGATGAGCATGTTCAAAACAATGGAAATATGGTTACTGAACACATAACCTGTACAGATAGAAACAATACCAAACCATGAAAGAAGTCATGAAAATTACCGGCCTTGTCATCGGATTTTACCTTCCAATTTGTGCTTGTATGGACTGAAATTTGACATGCTAGGACAACACACCTGAGGGTTTTCAGACTCAAACATGAGTCAAACAAACAATTCAAAAATCAAACATTCTTTGGTTATTCTATCAAAAGCCAAAAATAATGTGCGCCTGCTCATGTACTTCACCTCGCTTATAACTATCATGTGAATGGGCCAACGTTGACATTTTTTCGATTTGTGGTTTTATGGACTGAAATTTGACATGGCTATACTATATGAATACAATGAAGGTATGGGAGGGTTTCCAGACTCAAACATGACTCACACAAACAATTCGACAATCAAACAACAATCCTATAGAATAATTAATTTGAATGGGGCCAATGTTGAAATTTTTTCAATTTGTGTTTTTATGGACTGAAATTTGACATGCTAGGACAACACACGTGCATTGACGCTATGGGAGGGTTTCAGGAATCAAACATGAGTCAAACAAAAAATTTGATAATCAAATATTCTTTGGTTATTCTATCAAAAGACAACAATAAGGCGCGCCTACTCATGTACTTGACCCCGCTTATAACTGACATGTTGATGGGGAAAACATTGAAAGTTTTTCAATTTGTGCTTGTATGGACTGAAATTTGACATGGTTAGACTAGACGCATACAATGACTGTATGGGAGGGTTTCTAGACTCAATCATGACTCGCACAATCAATTCCACAAATCAAACAACAAGCCTATAGAATAATTAATGTGAATGGGGCCAATGTTGAAATTTTTCCAATTTGTGTGTGTATGGACTGAAATTTGACATGGTTAGCTAGATGCATGCAATGACAGCATGGGAGGGTTGTTGGACTCAAACATGACTCACACAAACAATTCGACAATCAAATATTCTTTGGTTATTCTATCAAAATCCAACAATAAGTTGTGTCTTCTCATGTACTTGACCCCGCTTATAACTGACATATTGATGGTGTTGGGTATGTGTTATATTATTTGCATGTGTGTGTGTCGGCATGTCAGATTCGACAACTTATTCTAAAAATCCCAAATTCCCTCATTCTTTGTGTCATGTGCATCGAACGCTTTCCTAGGGGGGCTTGGTATGGCCCCCCTTGGCTATGCGCATCGTTCGGGGCAGTGCCCCAAAATTTGTTTTTGGGCAGGTTTTGCTATTTTAGTGGATTTTTTTATTTTAAGGGGTTTTCTAAATTAATATCGAGTTAAGGGATTAGGGTTTTGGTAGCTACAAAATAACTAAAATATTGTATATATTGTATGGTGAATGGTGAAATTAATACAATGAAGAGTTGAAAGGTGCGGCACCAAGGAAGGCTAGTTTTCTCCTGGTTAAGGGTTTCCAACATAAATATTTGTGTATTGTGTGTATGAGCCATTGATTAATTTCTATTTTTCTTAAAAATATGTATGCATTGCTTTACTTCACATTTTTAAAACTTACATGTGGTATCATAGCTCATTTTTGGCTTTAGGGGGACGCCTTTATTGTTGAGGGTTTAGCTCGTTCTTGATAGATCAATTTTATCTTGGGTCTGTGATAAACCTGGGTTTAATGGGATATTTTGTAGTGGTGATTCGAGTGTAGAAAGAGGAATGGCGAGCTCTTCTAGAATCGAGATAGAGAAGTTCAACGGTAAAAACTTTGAGCTATGGAAGCTCAATATGGAGGACCTTCTTGTAGACAAAGAACAATGGATTGTTGTGGATCCTAGTACACATCCTATTGGTATGCAGTCTACTAGCACACAGTCTACTGGTACACAAACTACTAGTACACAACATATTGGTATGTCGAAGGAATATTGGGAGAAGTTGGATAGAAGAGCAAGGAGTACTATTCGACTCTGCCTGGCAAATTTGGTGTTGTTGAATGTCTTGGGAGAATCTATAGCCAAGGAACTATGTGATAAGTTAGGGAATTTGTATCAATCAAATTCCCTAGTAAACAAGTTGTTTCTTTGAAAGACGTTGTATCATCTTAGGATGGAAGATGGAGATTCTATGACAGAACATCTAAATGTGTTTAATACTCTGGTAAGTCAACTGGTATATGTTAATATTATGATTGCAGAAGAAGATAAGTGTATTACTTTGTTATGTTATTTGCAAGACTCTTGGGATAATCTGGTTGTAGCAATTTGTATTACCACTCAATATACATTGAAGTATGAGGATGTAGTTGCATCCTTGTTATCTGAAGAGATGAGGCGAAAAAGCATGGATAGATAGAGCACATATGCTTTATTTGTAAGAGTTTGTACCCAAGACGGGATACCTAGTAAGTCTTCGGGGGGAGATCTAAATCTACATGTAGATCTAAGTCTCCAGAAAATATTTGAGGAAATGTTGGAAGTGTGGTAAAACAAGGAATTATAAGAAAGATTGCAAGTCTAAGAAGGTTGATAAACCAAAGGGATCTGATAATACTTCTTCCATAGAGGCGAAAACCTCCATTGAAGAAGGAGGTGATGTTTACCTGACATCTACAAGTACACATGCAGATTGTCGTGTATGGTTGATCGACTCAGGTGCGTCATATTGGAGTGGTTACGTGAATATGAAAAATATGATGGTGGTGATGTATTCCTAGGAGATGACTCGACATCCAAAATCATGGGACGTGGAAGGGTTAAGTTGTTGCTAAAAGATGGAAGGATTAGAAATCTTCCTGGGGTTCTGCACATTTCAAAACTAGCCAGGAGCCTAATATCTGTAAGCAAGTTGGATGATGCAGGAGTGGATATTGTATTGGGAAAGGGAACTTGTGAGATGGTACGAGGAGAAATGGTGTTGATGAGGGGAGTTCGGTGTGGAAATCTGTAAAATTTGTTGGGAAGCACTTATACTAATGGGTTTAATAGTTATGTTTTCCCTGAGCAAAGAAATAAAAAAGACAAGAACAATATTGTCCTGGAAAGAAGACCATGCTATGGCATCAAAGACTGGGGCATATTGGAGAAAAGGGCCTTCAAACACTACACGGTAAAGGTATGGTTGAAGGTATGTCTAATTGCACTCTGGATTTTGATTTCTATGAACATTTCATATATGGTAAACAGAATCGATTAAGATTCTCATCTGGTGCTACAAGAGCAAAGGGGATCTTAGAGTTGATACGCAGTGATGTGTTTGGACCTGTGCATGTTCCATCACTAGGTAAATATGTGTATTATGTTTCATTCATAGATGATTTCTCAAGGAACACATAGATTTATTTTATTAGAAAGAAATATGAGGTATTTGATAAATCTAAAGAGTTTAAGGCTCTAGTAGAAAATGAGACAAAGAAAAAAATAAAGGTATTAAGGACAGATAATGGTGGAGAATTATGTGGAAATGAATTCAAAGAATTCTGTAACAAGTGTGGTATATCAAGGCAAAAAACTACTCCATACACACCTCAACAGAATGGAGTTGCAGAAAGAATGAACATGACACTGGTGGAAAAATCAAGGAGCATGCTTAGTGGTGCCGAGTTAGGACAGGAATTCAGAGCAGAGGCAGTGGGTACAACATGTTACATGGTCAATTGATCACCCTCGTCAGCGTTGGATGAAAAAACTCCACACGAGGTATGGACTGGTAAGAAACCCTCTCTTGAACATCTCAAAGTGTTTGGTTGGGATGCTTATGTACATTTTACAAATGAAAATAGGAGTAAGATGGATAATAAAGCTGAAAAGTGTATCTTTATGGGTTAGAAATATGGCGCGAAAGGTTACAAGCTTTGGAACCCATAAACTAAGAAGATTGTTTACAATCGGGATGTTTTTTTTAGAGAGGTGAAAGATGTTCCCAAACGAGATTCCTACCAAGGAAAGAAGAACTTGAGAAAATAGAGTTTGAGTTGGATGATGCAAAATCTGAATCAACTGAAGAAGATGAAGCAGGAGAAGAAGAAGCACATACCCCAATATTGAGGAGATTGGTGAGGGAAAGAAGGCTACCATAAAGGTATAGACCACTTGATTTTTGTTCTAATTTTTCTTTATCTATTACTGATGATGATCCCATAACTGTCAGGGAAGCATTGAATTCAGAGGATAGTAAACTGTGGAAGAAGGCCATGGTTGAAGAAATGTATTCCTTGGATAAGAATGAGGCATGGGATCTAGTTGAGTTGTCAGCTGGAAGAAAATATGGTGGTAGCAAATAGTTGTTTAAGAAGAAGTTTAATGTAGAAGGAAAAGTGGAGAAATACAAAGCTCGATTAGTAGAAAAAGGTTATTCCTATGTAGAGGGAATTGACTTTGGTGATATTTGTTTTCTTTTTGCCAAGTTAACTTCTATTAGATTTATTTTATCTATTGTTGCTACTTTTGATCTTGAAGTGGAATAGATGGATGTGAAGACAACATTCCTACATGGGGATCTGGAAGAAGAAATCTAAATGAAGCATCCATAAGGCTTTGTAGTGAAGGGAAAGAAAGAGTTGGTCTATAAGCTAAATAAGTCACTATATGGTCTGAAGCAATCACCTAAAATGTGGTACCAAAAGTTTGACTCATACATTCTTGGATTGGGATTTGTGAGGAGCAGGGTTGATCACTGTGTATATTCTAAGCAAGTTGTAATCACTCCATTTATGTAGTGTTGTACGTTGATGACATGTTGCTGGTGAGAAATAACATGGATGTTTTCAAGGAGGTGAAATCTCAACTATCCTCCAAATTTCACATGAAAGATCTCGGTGCTGCTAACTTCATTTTCGGAATGGAGATTAAAAGAGATCGTGCCAATAAGAAAATCTGGTTGAATAAGAGAAAATATGTTGAGATGATATTGCATAGGTTTAATATTTATGGAAGTAAACCGATCAAGGTTCTTATTCCTATAGGTGTAATGTTATCTGTAGATCAATGTCCCAAGACATAGGAAGAAGAAGAGGACATGTCCCATGTTTTGTATGCCAGTGTAGTTGGCAGTTTGATGTAAGCAATGGTCTGTACTAGACCGAACATTGCACATGCAATGGGAGTTTTGAGTAGGTATATGTCAAAACCAGGGAAGGAGCATTGGACAACAGTAAAGAGGGTCTTCAGGTATTTGTGTGGCACTACCAGTTATGGATTGTGCTACCAAGGAAGACCAGGATTGGACATAGTGGTGTACATACATGGGTCTGTTGATGCAGACTGGGCTGGAGAACTAAATCGTAGAAGATATACAAGTGGGTATGTGTTTAACCTATTTGGAGGAGAAATCAGTTAGATGAGAAAAATATAGGTTGTAG
Source organism: Picea mariana (assembly GCA_032191745.1). Lineage (NCBI taxonomy): Eukaryota > Viridiplantae > Streptophyta > Pinopsida > Pinales > Pinaceae > Picea > Picea mariana. The sequence continues at coordinate 109,740 of JASDQU010737959.1, forward strand.
TGGCACTCTCAATTACAGAAGTTGAATACATGGCAGCCACTCATGCAAGAAAGGAAGCAATATGGTTACAGATATTGTGTTGTGTTCAGGTATTGGGTTGGTACAACAAGCAGTGAGATTAGATTGTGACAGTCAGAGTGCAATCTTCCTGGCAAATAACCATGCTAATCATTCGAATACAAAGCGTATTGATGTTAAGTATCACTTTGTGAGAGACATGGTTGAAGAAAATAAGGCGTTGCTCGAAAAGGTTGACACTTCGAAGAATGTTGCAGATTTATTGACAAAGTCTATGAGCACATAGAAGTTCTCCTGGTGTATAGTAACAATGGGCATTGTTTCCCTGGATTGTTGATTATGTAATCCTATGAACCCCTATATGCAAAGAAAACAAGTGGGAGAATGTTGGGTTTGTGTTATATTCTTTGCATGTGTGTGTTTCGGCATGTCAGATTCGACAACTGCGTCTGACGATCCCAACTTGGATTTTGTTATTTTTAGTGATTTTCTAAATTAATCCCGGATTAAGGGATTAGGGTTTTGGTAGCTACGGAATACCTAAAATATTGTATATATTGTATGGTGAATGGTGAAATTAATACAATGAAGAGTTGAAAGGTGTGGCAGCAAGGAAGGCTGGTTTTCTCCCGGTTAAGGGTTTCTAACGTAAATCTTTGTGTACTATGTGTATGAGCCATTGATTAACTTATGCTTTTCTTAAGAATCTATATGCATTACTTTACTTGACAGGTTTAAAACTTACAGATGGGGCCAACGTTGAAATTTTTCCAATTTGTGCTTGTATGGACTGAAATTTGACATGCCAGTGTGTGTTATCTCTGAAATATGTATTTTTAATGTGCCTTCTTGTTGGTTATTGATGTGCATAGCATGATTAAGCATTATTTTTAAGTTTAGCATGAATCTTGATTATTTCCATGTGCCCATTTCATGTGTCTTTAATAATTAATCGGTATCGAAATTTTGAATCAGTCCAAGAGGATGAAGTTAGAGGTACCGAGGGAGTGGGTATGTTTAAGATCAAAGTATAAAGCAAATCATTTCTTTGGGGGGGGTTATTGATCTGGGTGCTTCACACACACACACATGATTTTTTTCCACTTATGATTATGTGTTTGATGATGAACAAAATGTGTATTTATGTGTTTTATTTCTAAGCATTCATTATGGTTAATAGTGTGATACAAATGTTATTCAATGTTGTTTTCTAGTTACTAGTGCTTATGAATGTGTTAATGAGACAAATGAAAATATAGGACTTCATTTGCAATGATATCTACAAATTGATTATCACTTCTAGGAATGAGGATCTACGAATCCAAGTGGACCTTGAGGTGTTCGATTTGAACATGTGTCACATGTTCAAATCAAACATGACTTGTATTTTGATCACTATCGTTATTAATATGAATGAATGTTTATATGAATTGCCTCCTTATGCATGAATGTTTATATGTTTATATGTCTTGATGACTTGTCCACTTATGCATGAATGTTTATATGTTTTCTATGTAAAAGAAATCATTTATTGGGTATGGGGAATTGAGAGCAATGTGAGGGGGGGAGGGGCCACATGAGCTTCCACCTTCACGTGGTTGGGCCTATCCAGTATAGAATAAACTATTATTGAAACAAAGAGAAGCTCATTAAGGTATTCCACTTTAGTATTTCTAGAGTCTTTTACATGTTTAAATTTCTGTTTATTTGCTTATATATTATTTACTCATATAAAAAATTGTCTTTGATGAATTCTACATGTCTTGGTGATGGAAATACAACTTGTGGACAACTCTTATCAAGATGTATGGGAAGATAGACCTGGTGAAAGGGCATTGATAAGGTAAGGGTTTTGATGTGTTTTCTATAGTCTAGTTATCCCATTGGTTTTATTCTATTAGTAATGGTAGGCCTATGGTTTTAGCCCATTGGTTTTATTCTATTAAATGGTAGGTCGATGGAAACTCATATGTATTAGCAAGACAGATCTTCATTTCAAAATAAGAAATCTGAAAGTATTTGCAATTACTCTTGACCTGGGATCAAGATTCTCCAATGTGAATTCATTACCATGAAGAAATGGATTTTGTGCAAATCTAGTTTCACATCTCTAAAGCATCCTCAAAGATGGCATCTAAATCTAGAGAAAATCTCTCTATGAGAAATAGTGAGAAATTAAAATAATGAGCGACAACATAAAATAGCATGACATCAATCTCAAAAGGCCTTAAATTCTAATTAAACCATGCTTGTTGANGTAAAAAATCATTATCTCTTCCAACCCTATACAGGGAGAAAACCCCCAGCAAATAATATTCTTTTATTGCATTAGTAATGTATGGTCACTAACAAATATTCCACCATGAAATTCTGCTCTTAACAAGATTTCCAAGACGACTTAGACCAGAATGTGTAACCTGTAATAGACTCAAAAACTTACTGATAAATACGTATGTTGTATACCAACATTGTGGAAGAATTTGTGCGTTGCATGAGTGCTAAACTTTTGTCTTTTCTGGATTGATATAACTTCTGATATATATGTTGCTACTCGCTTCATGTATCAGTTGATATTGACATCCTGTGTAAGTCGATATTCGCAGCCTGTGTATGCTACAATTCGTAGCCCGTATCAAATGATATTCGCAGCATGTGTAAGCTGCAACTTGGAACCTGTATCAATTGATATTCGTAGACTATGTATGTTGCAACTCGCAGCTTGTATCAGCTAATATTAACAGCCTGTGTAAGCTGAACTTGCAGTCTGTATCAGTTGATATTTGTAGCTTGTGTAAGCTACAACTCACAGCCTATATCAGCTGATATTCGCATCCTGTGTATGTTGCAACTCGCAACTTGTATCAATTGATATTAGCAGCCTATGTAAGTTGCAACTCGTAGCCTATATCGGTTGATATTCACAGCCTGCGTAAGCTGCAACTCACAGTCTATATCAGTTGATATTCGCAGCCTCTGTACGCTACAACTCGCAACCTATATCAGTTGATATGCAAAGTTATGTGTGTATTGAGTTGTAATATCATAAGGTATTTTATCTTCTTCTAGATCTACTTGGACAACCATGTCTTTCTTCGTATGTAAGATTTCAACTTGATTATGAAAATGTTGATTACTGGTATGATTGCATACCTTGTTATTATTATTTCTATGATTGGATACCTTGCTATGATTATAAATATTTTTATGATTAAGTGTTCTGATTGGATATGACCAATGGTCCTTTATTGACTGATATGTTTCCTCTTTATTAACTAATATTTTGCATCTCTATTAAATGATATACTACCTCTCTATTAACTGATATACCAACATTGTCGTGGAGAAACTTATCGTTGCCTTTGTTGGACACCTACGCTACAACTTGCCATGCATGCCATGCATGTGACTTGACTTTTACAACTTGAGTTTAACAACTCATTCAACTTGACTCTTAAATTGACCTTTTACAACTTGAGTTTAACAACTCATTCAACTTGACTCTCAACTTGGCAATTTGAATTTCAGTTCGTGGTGGACAATGTTACACGTGCCAATGCACTAGATCACTACATTTACATCACTTGCAATATAAGGAATATTGTTTGTTTCTAGCTCATATGAATTTTACATTCAACCTAACTTTTCATTTGTGTTTTGCCACGATTTTTCGTCTATATAGGGACAAAAAATCATGGCAAATATAGCATTCTCGTGGCAACAAAAACTTTTCATTTGTGTTTTTCCACGATTTTTTCATCTATATAGTGACGAACAATCATGGCAAATATACCATTCTCATGGCAACACAAACTTTTCATTTGTGTTTTGCCACGATTTTTCGTCTATATAGAGACGAAAAATCGTGGCAAATATAACATTCTCGTGGCAACAAAAACTTTTCATTTGTGTTTTGCCATGATTTTTCGTCTATATAGGGATGAAAAATCATGGCAAATATAGCATTCTCGTGGCAAAAAAAACTTTCCATTTGTGTTTTGCCATGATTTTTCGTCTATATAGTGACGAACAATCATGGCAAATATACCATTCTCATGGAAACAAAAGCGGATGTTTGTCGCTATATAGAGGAATGTTTGTAAAAAAAAAAAAACTAGAAGAAAAACTTACCAAATGAATGACACGTGGCAGCCATATTTCATGGATATTGCCACTATGAGTTCTGGGTCGTCGATAGAGTGACGAAAAAATATCCACAAAAAATAATACCCACTTTTGTGGCAAGTTCAATGAAAAAATGTCGCAATAGAAACAAAAAAAGGTGGCAAATTTGATCATATATATATATAGACACACACACACACATATGGTTAAAACATTTTAATGGTGTGTGTGCATGTATATGTGTGTGTGTAAATACATACATATATACATATATTTAAAACATTTTAATGGTGTACTGTTTAATATGAGGGAGACGTGTAATTCTTTTCATGAACAACATGGAGTTGACACATGGCATATATATGTGTGTGTGTGTGTGTGTGTGTGTATTATGAGTGGAGAGGGATCAAGTCCCTCCAAGGTGAAAACGTTTTTTAGATGGAAAAAACTTGAGAAAACTTTGCAACTTGTGGGATTTTATCCCTCTCAACACATGATAGATCCATAGTTAAGATAGATCTACATTAGTCTTTTGCAAAAACAAATTACAAAATGAGATTGTTTCTCTAATGCATAATATTTCCTTTCAATGCTTTCATACCCATTCCTATAAACATATTGAATACAACTTTGCAGTTCTTTAATATTTGCTAGCGTTGTCTTATAAGGATTAAAATCATTGTATGATTGTTATTTTAAAATGATTGATAGGTGTTTGTTAGCCTTAAGATAGACCTCAAATGAAAGACATCCCAGGATAGACCATCTAGTATTTTCAACAAGAACTCAAAATAGTTCTCGCAATCAAAATTTGGGTGCGTAGGAAGAATAACCCCTAATAAAATGATGTCATGAGAAAACAGAAAACCATAATTGTAAATGAAAAGATTCATCCTCATCATAGAGCCACCAATGATGAAATAATTTATTTTTTCTCAACAATTTCTAGATTATTTTGGGCCCCTATGCATTTGTTATGAGGTGCTCATATACAAAGATGTCATATGCCTTAGTCATCTATCTATAAAGCATTTTTTTCATTAGTCGTATGTTATAGACATGATAATTGTAAAATATGTAAGAATAATTTTGAAGACTGCCAACTTGCTTCAAATTGGGTAGTTGTATAGATGAATCACTTAGGATTTCAAAACCCAACGATCAAAAGGGGCCTTGGCTTCAAATTTCAAAGAATAGGCAACTATATATGATAAAAGTTTATCAAATGTTCAGGCTTCAACTTATGGATTGTGAGAAGCCACATAGCTAACAAGTTATACCCAATTGATCCATTGAAATCATGAAAGAATGGAAACCAAGTTTAATCCTTTGTGAATAAGAGAGTGAAAAATCTTTCATGGGTGTTTAGGAAGCCAGTCCATTCCCATCACAAAATATTTGGTGGAAGTCCAAGCTTGTTAGGTGATTATAGCCTGAGAATTGGCAATGTGAATTGTTCAGTCCTAGTCAATGACATGTAGCAATTTTTCATCAGCCATGTTTGTGGGACAAATAAAAATGAAGGTCATTCTTATACTATATTTGGGCAGAGACTCCATCATTCTTGGATTCCAGGTAGTAATAATTTATAACTACAACAAGTCTCTTTTTTATATTCTACATCTGATGAAAATGGACAATAATAATAGTAATCTCTTACTAGATCCTATATGCATTCATGTTGTTAATGGATCCATAATGACATCCCACATATTGTAACGCATTATCCTAGTGACGTGTATACTTAGTGGCTTTAGTGATAGAACCTTTAGAATTAGATTAATCGAAAATTGTCCAATAAGATACAAGTGAACTCCATTACCATAGTGTATGGAATATTATAATTTCCTTTCAATAAGTATGACCATGTATGTGAAGGTAAGAGAAATAACCATTTGGTAAAGGGTCCTTGATAATCTCTGATATTTGGTTCCAAGATCCCCTTGCATTTGGTTTTACAAGACACAATATTGGTCACTTATGGATCCCTTTCCATCTTACGGCCAAGGAAAAGAACTATCGAGTGGAAGATATTATAGCCTCATACATAGTTACAACATTACACATGTTGTCATAATAGGTGGATATATACTTGAGAATTTAAGAGAAATTGTCTTCTGGACTAATGCAGGTCTCACTTAGAGATCATATAGTAATAATATCAATAAATCAATAAAAAAGGTGTATGGAAAAGATATATGTTGAAAAATACTCAAAAAATTGCTCGCAAAGGTGATATGTACTTATAGGAAGAAAGGTTCCAAAATTGTTATTTTCAAGATTTTAGTTATACGATCAAGCATGCAATTTCTACAATGATTCTCAAATATAGGTGGCATTGCTACCATTATCAGTCTTGTTAGATAACACATATACATGAATCAAGGAGAAGAAAAATATAGGGAATTACCATATAAAATTTTCAATCAAAACACAATATGATAATCCTGAAATCTTAGCACAATTATGTTGACAAACAACTAGCATACATGAGATGTTTTTATGTATTTCCACATGCAAAATTGCATTCAACCATAAGCAATATATAATTGTATTCATAATATGACAATAAATTTTGGAGCAATGAAGAGGTACTTACCTTTTCCAAGGATTGAATACCAAGTAACTAACTGAGACAGAGCAATTTCCACCCAAGAATAGTAAATTTGTTGTAGATTCCATCCCCTACCCAAGTTATGATACCACCAAGGTGAAGAAGGATAATGCAAAATTCTCAAGGCAATCTCTCTATCTAAAGAGTTCGAGTGATGTAAGAGTTGCACGATTTTCTAAGTTGTTTTCACCTATTTACGTGCATTTGGAACCCACCATAATCAAATTTGGCAGATGTTGATGGTAGGTTTTACATTGTGCACATACAAATGACCATTTCAGGATTTACAATTCTATGTGTCACTGATCCATTTCAGAAACCATTTGAAATAAAATGAACTCCCTCTCATGGAATTTCCCTTTAGAAGCCACCCAAATGCAATGCAACTAGTTAACGAATCAAAGAAATAATGTAGAATCCCATCCATCTATGTAATGACTACAAAGATGGAACCAAAACAACCATGTTCAAGGAGGAAGACGATGATTGAGAAAAATTGACAATGGGAAACCCAAGAAGACTTGGAGGATAGTCAGAAATGGAAAAAAGTGTGTGCCTCCAAATTCATTTAATGACAACCTCATCATTCCATATTGAATAAGATTTGATATATTAAGAGGAGATGACCAAAAAATTTATATTAAGAGGGAATCCCATATATAATATTTTAATTTTTTTTTATAATGATATTGCATTTATCCAAGACCTGGTCACTCTTGAATTTCAATGTCACTCTGCCTGTAAAATGAAAATTTGATTATGGTAAAATATTTTGAGTACACTTAGGTTTTACCCAAATTTATGAAATGTTTTTTTATTGTGAGTAAGTTTTATGAAATGTCAAACTCATAATCAATTTACGACAAAAAACTGAAACCACAACTTGCTAATAATAGAAAATTAATTTTTGACTATCGAATTATGTTTCCATTTTTAATGCATTATCTTATTTATTAGTCTGTGTCGAAGGCATAAAGAGACTATAGCGATCGATAATTCGTTGAATTCATATTAGTTTGTCCATTGACTATAATTTTTTGCATGATATCTATTATTTGAACTAGATAACTAAAAACATTATTTTTTATATAATAAAAAAGACCTTATATGTCATGATCTCATTGGAGAATAGATTCGAAGTCTTATTGCCAGCTTCGTTATTCCCAATGTTTTAAATGTTAACATATCCAAAGTTTTGATCATCTACAGTCTTTTTCAATTTTATTATTTTTATTTAAATGTTTAGATATCCAAATTTTTGAGCATCGACACTCATTTTTATTATTTTTATTAAGTACTTAAACATGCATTTTTATTATTAAGTACGTCAACAGGCCTGACACACTGCATTGTTTTTTAAATGTTTACATAGCATGAGGCCCTTAAAGAATCCCGACAACTTTAAATGTTTACTTAACAGACCTATCACAATACATTTTCCTCTGATTTTTTGATACAATCTTGTCTGCAGTGAATTTGGGCAATATTGTTCTCCACCGGCATTACTGGTTCACTGGTGGTTGCTTGCTCGTTGGTTCATTGGATGTTGCTTATTGTTGTTTGCTTCAACTTTGCAAAGTTGAGGTCCTGCAGTTGCAATTGGACCTCTTGGTGCTTGCTCACTGGTTTTTTGTTTGTTGCTTGCTCTTGTTTGCTTCAACTTTGCAAGGTTGAAGTCTAACACCCGCAATTCGACCTGTTCTTGCACTTTGCAGGGTTGAAATCTTACAGCCGTGTTTGCTTCAACTTTGCAAGGTTGGTGTCATGTATCCACAGTTGGACCTGTTGTTGTAGTTTGCAGGGTTGAGATTTTTCACCCACAATTGGAACTGCGCTTCTGTCGTTCCCCATTCACGAGTAAGTTTTAGTACCATGGTTTCATTCCTATTCGTTGTTTGTTGTTTACTATTTGCAGTTTGCAGGTAAGAATTTTAAATACTAGGAAGTGCTGAAAAATCAAAATAAATGTAAAAAAAAAAAACTAGAAATAATACCTGAGTGAAAATGCTCTTACAAAACATCCTTATATGTGACTACTAGAATCAAAGAAACAGGAATGTATTTCTATCCCCGAAAAGTGTTGAACAAGAAAGCTTGTTGGCTTTGCATGTAAATGTTGAATGTAAAACCCATTTCTGTCACAACCATACTGACATACAAAAAAGGAAATGGGATGTTCTCCTCATATTTATGTTCCTGAAACCATACGTTTAGTGCATTTTTTAGGATGTCCCCTTCCAATCACATATACCCACTTTCATGTCATGGACATCATACCATGGATCTTTGGAAAATGGTAGTGCAAAGGGATTCACCAAATGAATTCAGAGTTTTCATTGTGGAGCAAGCATCTACGAGGACCTTGCCATCCCTTCTTTGCAGGTTATGACAAGGCAAGATTTTATTCTTTGAGGCAAAACCACATATAGATGTTAGTTTTATGTTAGACTTTGGGTCTTCCAAATCATCTTCCATCACCATTTTCACATATGGACCTCGTCTTATGGAAATGATTCTTTGTAACCCGAATGGACAGTTCATTGATTTGTCTCAGGATGAGTTCCCCAGTGCCCAATTTTAGAATATCTTCTTCATCTTGTAAGATAATTGAAACATCTTAGAATATCTTCTTCATCTTGTAAGATAATTGAAACCTTAAGAAGTTGTGCTATGTGTTGTTTTTGTTCCTGTGGTAAAATTTCATAATGCTTAATTCTTCTGCTTTTGTTTATCCCACAGACCATCTATGTGAGTTTTCTGAGTGGGAGACATCAACAAGTCGTTTCAGATCTGTTCGGTGTTGATTTGTGGAGAGTGGGGATGAAATTAAATGATGAATAAGATTGTAAAGATATATACAATGGCTATCGAAATACTTATAAGATGCACAACTAAAATAAGTTCAAAAATTATATGTCTTAAATACTCAGTCTTTGTACTAAGAAAATTTATAGTGTTGTTTAATTTGCATTATCTCTTCTATATGGTTGAGCACTCACTATAGCTTTGTTTGTTTGTCATATCTATAGAAACAACGGAGCATTGAATTTGAAACGAGAAAAGTGGAAGGATACATAGAAAAATTGGTATGCAGTTTTGAACTTATAGTTATTTGTTTTTTGCTATTTTCATATTATCTAAACATAGCTAAGAAACATCTTGAAAATCACAACTTAAAATATGAAGCAAGTAATAGATGTTGAGTGCTATCAAATAGATACAGACTCCATTGTACATGACAACATCAACCAGGTATTGCATAACAATGGCCTTTTTAGATTAGATGCATTCTTGTATATTGTGGGAGATTGCCTCTTCGATGCATTTCAAGTTCTATTGCATTTCCATTATTCCTCAACCAAGTTGCGCAATGGATTGATAGATCATTTCTTGGCCTGTTTAGAAAATGGCAATGTTGAGGCATTAGAGTGGTATCAATATGAATTGGCATCTGATTTTCTTTGCCAATTGCATGGAATACATGATGTCAGTACATATTTTTCAAAGATGTGGTTGTCTGCATTTGCAACTCTGCCTCCACATGAGAGAGGATTTTGGGGAGATACATTTTGTATATGGCGGTTGGCGAGGTGGCTGAACATATCAATTGGAATTTGGTCATTAACAAGAAAAAGAAGATATCTATTATTCAACAAAATTGCATCTAGGGATCCATATTGCATCTTGTTCCATGATGCCAATACTCTAAGTGGTCATTATGAACCACTACACTATAAAAAAATTATCCATATGCAATCTTGGAGGACCTAATATTTACTTGTCCCTCACTTGCAAACACCTTCAATTGCACCACTACACTATAAAAAATTATCCATGTGCAATCTTGGAGGACCTGATATTTACTTGTCCCTCACCTGCAAACACCTTCAATTGCATTGGAAACTAATTATGCATCATATACACTCCCATGGATTGCACATAGCAACAACTATCACATCTACTTGTGGAGATAGTATGTTCAATGCAATTTTCTATTTGATAGCAACAGAGTTTGATGTGCACTCACTGCACCTTAACACTATGAAATATTTTTGCAATGCAATTATAGGTGGCAACCAATGGGCGTTTAACTGCTTGCATCAACACCTTCTACCATATCTCATAGAAAATATGTCGACAATTGGAAGTTAGCAACAATACCTTGTAAACATGGCAATGCCATATGAGAAAGGAAATATAGAGGGTGGCACATTCTGTTTACAATGGATATCTATCATATTCAGAGTAAATATCTAGGTCTGGTCAACCCTATTAGATGGTACTTTCCATTCCTACTGTTTTGATTCAAACTATGATCGAACAATTGACATCATATCGTCGAAAATAGATACACCACACATCCATTATCAACCTTTGATAAGAAATACTTCCAGTTCAAGATCCATTATCCATGCCACCCAAACCACATCGAATCTACATAAGCATCGCATACTGTCTAATCAGGATGAAACTCATCCCAATTGTCATCAGGTCATACAAAGCTTAAACAAAAAAAATAGAATGACTTATCACAACTTGAAAAAGGTCATACGTGAAAGAAATAAATACATTGGTACACTTCCTTCTATACCTTTGAGTTGTACAACCGATCATCATGAGGTGAAAGGGAGCTCGACCAAGAAACACAAACTCATTGTTATAGCCCTAAAATGCCCTATTCATGCATACATGGCCTTGGCCCTCCTACTTGCATATTTTACTAAAGCACTGCTGAGAAGCTCTTCTTAAAAAACCATTTTTTGGAAGATGTATGTGCCCTGCACCACTACAGCTCGCGTACATACACTTGTTGCACCACTACAACTCGCGTACATACACATGTTGCACCATTATAGCCTATGTATGCTTGCAAAAGTTGCAAGGAATTCGTAGAAATTCACGGGCTACTAGAGGTTTCCCAACTAATCCACCTACTATAGCCCATCACCCAACCGAATAACCATCCTTTTGGCATAAGAATAGTGAAACACTTCCCGATTTCACTTCTCCTCCTTGCCCAAGATATTGTTGCCTTTTGTGATATTTTGCTTCAACATACCCTCATCGGCCCCTTCTTCCTCCATTCATCTCATTCCCTTCCATAGAAGTGATCAAAAGTTTGAGAGAATAAGTTCATTCAAGGTGCACTTGGAGCATGGTAAAGAAGAGCCCAGACCAAGTTCGCGGAACGGTGGCCGACTAAGATTGTATGGTATAATCTTTGTATTATGAATAAAAGAATCACATTTTCCTGTCCCAAATGATGGTGTTTTGAGTAATTTTATTGATTTATACTTGACATTTTACATCTAACCCTAACATATATATATAATAGCATGCTTGTAGTTCTTTTTTTTCCTATCTTTGGATGCAGGTCATCCCTAGGAGGAGACATGCAGTCAGTCAAACTTCCAAGCGTGAGGAGATCATCACCAGACGTGGGATCAAAGGTATAGTTACTCGATCTATTCTTTATTTGCTTTCTTTATATTAGTTTTGGTATGTTTGGGTTAGTATAGAGAATTGATTAGCTTTTATATGGTTATTCGCTCTATCTACATCTTGAACCCTGGTGTAGTTAAAGGGGGGGTTTTCTAGCTAGCAGAACTCATGACCATACTGGGGAGCCTCTAGGGTTTTTTTAGGGGATTTTGGGTTGTTTGATTGGTTTATTTTCCTTTCAAGTTTTATGAGTCTATCAAGGGATTCTAGTCACCTTCAGGTGCAATACTAGTTGTCCCTTCCCTGTAAGACTACATGATCTTTTCTTTTTTTGGAAAGATACAGAGGTGTACAAGCCCTGTCTTGAGTTAGCCCGCGTGCATACGCGCTCTGCTCAATAAAAAGTCTGTGTACATATGCAGGTTGCTGATGCAGCAGCCTCTGTCTTTGTTTCAAGAAAATGTTTGAAAAAGTGGGAGTTTGTCTCTTTCCTTATTGAAGTTTATACTTCTCAGGGTTTTCTTGGATCAGTGCAGAGTCTCTGTTTACAGCCATAGCTTGGGTTTAGAGTTCAATTTACTTGTTTTCTTGATTTTCTTGTGTTTACTTTTAAAAAGGTTTTAAGCAAGTTGTTGAATTGTAAATCTCCCTTCTAGGTTTCTTGATTGAATCCCTGCAATCCGCAGTAGGCTAAAGATATTTTCCAGTCTTGTTTTAGTTTTCTTTTTATCCTTTTTACTTGCTTTGAAAAAAGAAAAAGATTTATTTCATTTTTTCTCTTTAAGGCATTTAAAAAAAAAAGAATTTCATTTTCAGTTTGGTAAAGTAGTTAGAGTTGGTTATTGGCAAAAGGGAAAAAGAGTTTGTTTTTCAAGTTATTTCTTGATTTCTTGAAGCATAAGTAGCTTGTAGTCCAGCGAAAGTACGTTTTAGGTTTTCTTTACAAGATCTTGAAAAGTTAGTTAAGAAAAGTTGAGTAACAAAGAGTTAGTTATAAAGATTTGCTTTTCAATTTGAAGTAATTTTTCTTTCAATTGCTTTAATTTTCTCCTCCTTTCGTCTCTTTATAACATCATTAGTTTCACCACCATACCTTGTGAGTAAATAAAGCCTTTAAAAAGAACGCTTAATCTAAAATACACTAGACTTTTTGTTTGTAGGGTCAACCAACTAGTTTAGGGTTAGGGCCTTGAATTAGGTTAGAGAGGAAACTCTTCAAGGCCGTTAAATCAAACATTGGAGTCTGAGTTAGAGAGTGTTTAAGTCCAGTGTCGTAAAAGTTATCTGGGACCCCCCTCTAACATAGGGGATAAACACAAGGTCACGTGAGGAAAGGTAGTGGAGATAACCCCTCCAAAGCTGGACTGAACGTAGTGTGGAATGCATATTGAGGATATGTCTTGGGAGTACTACTGACTGAATTTGCCTATTGAGCTTTGTGGACCTCGAATCCATTCAAGATCCTCTGTTGTCTTCCAGACCATTTGATCTTGATACCCTTGATAGGTTTTGGAATTGTTATCCTACTTATTGCGATCCGCTCGACTGTCGATTGTACCCGCCTGGTGACTGACTGCGAGTTGGCAACTTAGTTGCCCATATTCTAGGGACTTACACGAGTGACTATGAGGGTATACCGCGGTACTTGGGGCAGGTGTTGGATCACACTTCGTAGAGTATACCCAGAGGGTGCTTCCATGTTCAAGTTGCACTTGCACCGATTAGTTTCTCTACTGTTGATTGGCATAATTGTCCTTCCTACTAGATAGTCGACTACTTGATTTGTCTATAGGAAATTTTTAGTGTGTGCTTGGTGTTTAAATGCTAGTTAAGCCTTACTATGTCGATTGATCATTTCACAAGGTGGAAGATCAACATCTCCGTCGGTCATGAAGGATTCAAGGCCTGTCGCCAGTTCCATTGGAGCCACCACCGCCACCGTTACGGCGAAGACTTGACCAACAAGGGTTGTTTGAAGCAACTAGGTCACAGGAAATTGTGCCTGAGCCTGCTCCGCGAGGAGACTATTCGACTCTGGAGGAACCTACCATTTCTAACCTTGAGGCAGAATCTCTTAGGTCAGCCAACCCTCTGATCACTGACTTGTCAGCGTCGATCTTGATACAAGTTATCTCTTCTGAGGTGACACCTTTCGAGCTTCAGTTAGTTTTACAGGCGGCAATGGAAGCAAATGTTGCTACTTCGTCCAGGAGTCCTCATACTCTCGTTATGGCTACAACTGCAAGGGGCATCTTACCTCCTCTCCCACCTTCACCAATCTGTACCACAGTGGTATCGACTTCCTCTACTCCAGGCAGTGATTCGATACCGGCAGCGACGACAACCACTGGTCTATTTACTCAGAGTGTGACGGGCCCTCTGCTGGCCCTTGACCAAGTTTTGAGGATTCTTGGTCATGTTTGACCGATTTTGGGACTTCGACAGGCTGTCGAAGGCAGAGTGCAAGACGAAGCGGAGATTGCAGGATCTCAGCCTCTTTTAGGACCCTTTTTGAGATTTGGGATTATGTAACGGGTATGGGAATGTCGGCCCATGGGTCTACCCATGCTTAGGCCTATTTTGTATGTATAAATAGATGCTAGGCGATGTAGTGAGGATATAGAGATACAAATGGCTAAGTGCTAGAGTTGGATCTATGTGATCAAGAGTTGTAAGTGATTTGTGCATACTATGTGAGACTTGTAGAGATAAGTGCAAGTCATCGTAAGAGACTGTGTGAAGGCTTCGTGCTATACCCTCGCGAGAAGAAGGAGGATTTGGTGGAGTGTGCACAGATCTCCTGTCTTCTGCGAAGTAGACCTTGGCTGCTATGTGCCTGTAAGAAGCTTGACCAAAGATAATAAAGAAGAGAAGAGTTGGTGGACGTAGCCCCAGGGTGGGGGTGAACCACGTACATGTTTTGTTACTACGCTTTGTGCGATGTATTGATGTGTTTATGTGTTTATTTGATTAGTGATTTAATATAGATGAATGATTTGTAGATGCTTAGTGCTTAATAATATGGATGGATGTTAGATCTGACTTATATACATGTGCTTAGTGCTTGAATCTGCTAGATCTAATCTGTCTCGTTGTGCTAAGTGTTGTTAGATGTGAGATCTGGTTGAATACTACGATGCTCTGTAATTAGGGTTCAACTGCGTTATGACTGAGATTGAATATTGATGAATGTTAACTGTTGAGTGCTCTGTTAAGTGTTAGAATCACAGATATATGTCCCAGCTAAGGTTGCAGACATCTGAATCCTGCAACCACCCCTGCCTCTACCTCGGGTGAGACTTCATCTGCTTTGAAGGTGTTGTTGAAAGGGTCGGTAGTTAGGGTTTTGTTGGTACGTTGTTGTAGCGTTGAACCCTGGGTATGCCCCTGTGCCAACAAATGGTTCTATTGCCAGGACCTAAAACTGTGATTGTCGGGAACTGAGGAAAAAGAAGCTTTGTGCAAAGATCTGACCTGAAATTGTGAAAGTTCTATGCGTAGATATGTCACCCTAGTGCGTCATATTCTACTTGATATGTGAAGCTCTGTGACAAGAAGGGTCGGATAGGAAGAAAAGAGGTAAGATCTGAATGCTTTGTGCCCTGATAAAGGTAAGAATAGTGAAAATTTTTAGATCTGAAAGCTTTGTGCTCTGTTGAAGATTAGATTAGTGGAAATTTTTGTTTCTAAAGTATGGATCTAGGTATGTTTAATAAGATTTGTCCTAGCTTAAAAACTAGGGCACTGATAAATGAAAGAAGATTTGATATGAGTAGATCTGATAAGAATAGTGAAAGATATGTTATACCTATGTATAGAGAGAATGTTTAACTAACAAATGGATGCAGGATCCTAGAAATAATTTTTTACAGGTTAGCTACCATGATCCTAGTGCACAGTATAGGAAAGGTTGGGGATCATTTAAGAGAAAGAGAGGATTAACCCTTTGTTACAGTTGCAGAAAACCGGGACATCTGGCTAAGGAATGCTCTGGAAAAAGACCTAGTTGCCTCTGTTGCAAAGCTATGGACCATGAAGTTTTGGATTGCCCTAGAATGATTGCTAAGGTTGAAAAGATGAATATGGAACAAGAAGACCACGAGAAAGGTCAAGCAACAAATATTATGATAGAACCCTAGAAAGAATCAGAAAAAGTATTGCTACATATGAAAGAAACCTTGAATGACCATCGACATATCAACTTATCAAAAATATTCAAAGAAAAAGAATGCATTGAAGTAAGAATAGGAGACTTCGACATTGACTGTTTTCTGGATGAGTAAAAAACAGTGAATATCATGACAGAAAGAACTTGGAAAATTCTAGGAAAGCCGGCTATGATTCCTTCATTGGGAGGAATAGGATTATTCAGAGGAAAGATGATAACCCTATGTGGAAGACTTACCCAGATATCTATGAGTGCCAATGGAACTTCGACAGAGGAAGAATTTGAAGTTGTTAAATTTACTGAGAACAACGCTCCATTTGCTATGTTACTAGGAAAACCTTGGATTGAAGGAGATCAGGCCAGCAGGAAAGAAGAAGAAATCTTAGAGTAGAAGAAGCAAGAGTTAAAATATTTCATGACTAGGAGGATCGCACACTTGATTGAAGAACAACAGAACCAAGTGAATCTATTTAAGACCAGAGACTTGGATGTCAAAGTATGAAGAACACTAGAAGATTTGCAGAAGACTGAAGTACCTATTCCAGATACAGATGAAGTATTATCCTTGATTTCTAGGAAATAATCTCACCAATGCAAAGTTACTCTGCTGAAAGAAGATACGAATCATAATGGAAAAAGGAATTCTGAGATGAAGCTCATTGGAAATAAGGCTAGAAAACTAAGTAAGAAGAAAGCTAATATAAAAAATTTACAGAATATCCCAGAGGGAACTTCGCAGAAGGAAAATTTGCAAAATTGGAACTTCGTCGGGATACCAAAACTGCATCACATGGCACTTCGCCATGGCGATGCAATATGGTCGTTAGAGACAGTATAACTGTTCGACCGATAGCCCGAACGGGTAGAAAGGAATTTATGATCAGAAATTTCGCCACCAGACCGTTGGGACCGCACCATAATGAACATAACTGAGTTAATGAAGGCTTCTCACCCATTGCAAGAGATTTGTTGCCAAGTTATCTATTTATCCTGTCACTCCATGCAACGAGAACACTTTTTGATAATCGTGAATCTGAGCCCGCAGACTAGTTGATTTCACACAGTGATCATCGCGCTATTACCATTCATCCCGTTTCATTGAGTAGTTACTCTTCGAACCTGAGATATTCAACCACGAGCATGCATGTCAGACGAGCTTAGTGCTGCAGAGAAAATTGTCGAAGAAGTTGTCATTGACCTAATGACTGAAAGAGTAATGTCTGAAAGAGCAATGTCTGCTAGTATTCAAGCGTCATCGATGAGAGGAGTGAAAGCCTCTCCATCAACTACTCGCATAGCCGGATCATCCTGACCATCCGTGGAAAAGAGAACCAAACACAAAGATGACCTAGCCAATGCGAAGCTGATCCTGTCCATATTGCTCGATTACATCCCGCCTCTGGCCAGCTCGGTGAGTCGAGATAGTGTGCAAAGATATTTCGAGTACTCCATGATTATTGCGTACCTCCCGAAGGGGATACGTGCAGTTCGAGCACAGTAGGACAAGATCACAGCATTGAATTTCAGTGACTTCAACCTCAGAGATCACAAGAACTACAGTATGCTCGCCCCGTATAAATACTTGACAAGGACGAAGGGGAAGAACTCAAAGATAATCCCCCAACCATGGATGATGAGCCTCGCACAGTCCACCCTGCTAAATGTAATGAAAATCCCACACTTCGGAAGGTACCAGGAAGTGAACGCTTGTGTCAAGATATTACTTTCATGTTACCATGGTGGTTACTTATGGCTAGACTGTCGTATTATAGTCGATCTGACATTGATCCATAGGATCACGGGATTAAGTATGCAAAGACCCGACCCACAAGAGTTCTATCCAGGAAAAGCCATAGATCGTGCGTTAGCACAGAAGATCAAAGATACATATGATGATGTTGAAAAGGGAACGCGAGGCTACAAGGTAGCCTCCATCCAGAATGGCGCAGTGCACCTAGCCTACCAACTAATATCCAGAAATTTAATACGAAAGAACAGACCTACGTAGGTCACAGGCTTTGTCGTTGACCTCGCAGGGAAGTGCGTGGAAGGCTTACAGATGAACTAGGTGAAGTACCTAGTTTACCAGCTGGAACTAGACTGCCGTGAAGCATAGGATCAGGGCTACGAGTTTCACTTTAGCTGGTTCCTGATCCTCATCACCTTTTTTGCCTGGGAGATGTCGGAAGGTGCGACCTTCCCGGATATTGAACCATTTGATCCACTTGTTGCGAAGTTCACTACTCTTTGGTACTCGAGTGATATGAACAAACAGTGGCAGTCGAACGATGTTTTTCACACATATTACCTACAGGTGAAGAGAGCCATCGAAGCTGCACCTCACATGACCCCAAACACCCTATAGAGGTTCTGAACCCTGATAAAGTTCTGCACAGATCGACACTTCATCTACATAACAGCGCGAGCCAATGAACATAAGGAGCAGTGCACTACCCAACAGTAGGTCCACACTATCTAGAGGAAATTCATGGAAGTGAATCAGAGGCTCCAACCTGTACAAGATAAGGCTTACCAACTGTTCACAGATATCAAAGGTCGAGGAGAGAAACTGGAGCAAGTCTTCACTGCAGTTGAAAAATGCCTAGAGGGACCTGTCAATGAAGCAGTTATACAAGAGTTCGCTGAACAGAAGGTCGTGGCATAGTAACAAGTCAAAGTAGCTTGAGCCAAGCTCGAGGCTTTTGAAGAAGAACTAGTCAGATCAGAGTGACTCAGGACGAGTCACAGGTGAGTGTTGGGGGCTTGTTGGCCCTTGACCAAGTTTTGAGGATTCTTGGTCATGTTTGACCGATTTTTGGACTTCGACAGACTGTCGAAGGCAGAGCGCAAGGCAAAGCAGAGATCACTGGATCTCGACCCCTTTTAGGGCCCTTTTTGGGATTTGGGATTATGTAATGGGTATGGGAATGTTGGCCCATGGTTTTACCCATGCTTAGGCCTATTTTGTATGTATAAATGGATGCTAGGCGATGTAGTGAGGATATAGAGATACAAATGGCTAAGTGATAGAGTTGGATCTGTGTGATCAAGAGTTGTAAGTGCTTTGTGCATACTGTGTGAGACTTGCAAAGCTAAGTGAAAGTCATTGTAAGACACTATGTGAAGGCTTGGTGCTATACCCTAGCAAGAAGAAGGAGGATTTGGCGGAGTGCGTGCAGATCTCATGTCTTCTCCGAAGTAGAACTTGGATGCTATGTGCCTGTAAGAATCTTGACCAAAGATAATAAAGAAGAGAAGAGTTGGTGGGCGTAGCCCCAGGGTGGGGGTGAACCACGTACATGTTGTGTTGCTATGCTTTGTGCGATGTATTGATGGGTTTATGTGTTTATTTGCTTAGTGCTTTAATATAGATTAATGATCTGTTGATGCTTAGTGCTTAATAATATGGATGGATGTTAGATCTGACTTATATACATGTGCTTAGTGCTTGAATATGCTAAATCTGATATGTCTCGTCGTGCTAAGTGTTGCTAGATGCGAGATCTGGTTGAATACTGCGATGCTCTATAATTAGGGTTTAACTGCATTATGACTGAGATTGAATATTGATGAATGTTAACTATTAAGTGTTATGTTAAGTGTTAGAATCACAGATAGGTGTCCCATTTAAGGTTCCAGACATCTAATTCTTGCAACCACCCCTGCCTCTACCTCGAGTGAGACTTCATCTGCTTCACAGAAGTTGTCGAAAGGGTCGGTAGTTAGGGTTTTGTTCATGCGTTGTTGTAGAATTGAACCCTGGGTCTGCCCCTCTGCCAACACCCTCCATTTTCATATGGGATGCCCAGCTTTGATTCGAACTAGGTTCTTACCTACTCCACCTTACAGACCATGGGTCTAGGGGCAAGGAGATCAAACGCTCCCATGCAATGTTCTGTCGTGGATGCTTCAGTCCCCTTTAATGATATCCCTTATGGTGGGGGTCATATACCTCCTCCGTCCCCCTCGCTCGATAGTTCTTTCCAACAACCAATCGGGATGAATGTTAATTACATCTTGTTTGGAGCAGGCAGTTTAGGACCTTCATCTAACACAATGCTAGTGGGATCTATGTCGTTCTCTTTGTTCAGCACATTTGGGAACAACGCTTTTTCTTTGGCTGTTGTCTCGGTTGGAGTCAACCTCGGTTTTGGACAATAGAACCCCATGGAGGGTACTATTCCTTCATAGGGGGCGACGACTGGAGTTTTCTCCACTTAGGGTCTTTGGAATCCTTAGTATGGATCAGTTCCCTTGCAAGGGATGTCGGTTGGGGGAAACCCCTTCCATGCTCAACGAAAACCCGAACAGGGCTCCATACCCATGCTCGTCGGATCGGCTGGGGGCATCCCCTTCCAAAATCCTTGGAACACAACGCAATAAGTAATCCCCACACAAGCTATGTCATCCAATTATAGGAGTCAGCCGATGATATCTCAACAGATGTAGTTTTTGTATGCTGGTCAAGGCCAAGGTTTCTACCATAACCTTGGCCAACAGTCCAACTTTTCCTGGCAACCTGGTGCCAGTCAAAATCTAGGACCCTCTTTTCCTATACATAGTACTCAACCTAAAATACCATTTATGGAAACGCTACATCTGCCAGACTTGTCAAGATTACTCAACGACCCAATTTGTCACGATCCGTGTTGGCCCCCCATGGCAACTAATTTTCCCTCATATATTCCAAAATTTGAAGGCAAGCCTAGAGAATATCCAGGTGATCATGTGACAACCTTTCACTTATGGTGCTCATCAAACTCACTACGAGACGACTATGTCCAATTGCGCCTTTTTCAACGCACTCTTATAGGGGGTATATTGAGCTCGATCACTAGAGGTATTCTTACTTCAATGACTTGGCAATGGTCTTTTTGATAGTTGCGAAATGGTATATTGAGCTCGATCGCTGGAGGTATTCTTACTTCAATGACTTGGCAATGGTCTTTTTGAACCATTTCCAGTTACTTGTGAGATACGATGTTGGCACCGAATTGCTGGCCAAATTTGAGGAAACCAAGGCCGACCATATCTCCAATCATATCTGAGAATGTAGGCGTCGAAAGAGCTTGATTAAGGTCCAGGTCCCTCCAACTTTCTTGCTAGAGTGGTTCCTGAAGTCTTTGGTGCCTTGCATATCCAAGGACGTAGCGACTTGTGGGGTGTTTTCAGAGGGGGAGGCGATAATGAGAGCGCAACAACTTAAACTGATCTACTCTCATTCGGACATGCTCTATGAGATTTTTCCATATGCGTCGCGGTCTATTCTCGATAAGGCCAAGCAAAAGTATGGACCCCATGCTGATGGTATTGTGGGCTCAGCACAAGGAAAGTCCATTGATCTGTTGTCAAATCAATTGCAATAATTGTCGATAGAACAAACTGTGGCTAGCCAGACCTCGAGTTCGGTTGTTCCCCCTACCCAAGCGTCAGACATACACAGTGTGCAGTCGATGAACCCTAATGCCAACCAACATCTCAAGGGAAAGAAGAAACAACAGAACAAGAAGGGTAAAGGGGACAAAAAGGCTACTAACAATGTTCGCGAGGGCAAAACGGAGAAGAGGAAGTCGAAGTATTCATGTAACCTTTGCATGTAAGACCACCCGACTTATCTATGCCCTCAACTTGCAGAAGCTCATAATCTATTGGCGCAACAACAACCTGTTGTGTTGACGAACCCATTTCCACATGGGAAAAACATGGCTCAAGCCTCATCATCCTTGAGCGTGGAAGGGGGCAGCCAGGGACCCCCCGCAACTACCAGTAATAACCTGGCCACAAATATTTACATAATGAATGTCAAGGCTAATATAGCGACCAAGGCCCGATATTATGAAATGTCGAAATCTGTCAAAAAGGGAAAACAAGCCACGAACCCACCGAGTCCTCTCCAGATTGATAATATGGTGAGCAAAATGATGACTTGCATCCCGAAAGGTGCATTTAAAAAGGCTTTTCATAATCCAAATGCGAGGGTCGCCCAGAACTACTACGTTGTGGAAGATTTGGCATAGACCCGTTGTGCGATGTTTTCTTTGGAAGTCCTCCAGAGTTTCCCTTAGCAGAGAAAATCTGTGTTATCCATATTGGGATCAAGAGAGACTTGTAACCCAGGAGCGATCGTTTTTTATCCAACTGACTTGAAACCCCACCTTCCTTATCACGTTGTGTTTCAGATAGTAGTGGTTTATACCATGAAATATTTTACTAGGAACATTTTCCGTATGGTGGTTGACAAGGGAATCTCGACTTGCGTGATGTCGTTGGCCGTTTGGAAAGCCATAGGCCAGCCCAGTTTGTCTCCGTCGCCTACGTTGCTTACGGCGTTTGACGATCAGTGATTCAGACCACATGGGATCATTCCTTCTTTCCCCATGTAGTTGGGAGGAAAAATTGTGTGCGTCGAAGTTGAAGTGGTCGACATGCCTCTCGACTACAACTTGTTGTTAGGGAGGAGTTGGACTTATGCGATGCATGTAGTGGTTTCTACGGTTTTTCCAGTCTTGTGTTTTCCACATGAGGGTCGAATCGTGACCATTGACCAGTTGTCCTTTTCCCATCCTGACCCTTCATTGGGGGCTTCCACGGTCATGATGATTGNTTTTCAACTTAGGTGTTGGTCTGTTTTCACCGTTGATGGGAACTTTTGATTACATGTCACCTTTTGGTGATGTCAAGCTTATGTTGATTGTTCCCGACTAGCCTAGGTCTGCAATATTCAAGTTTTGTCGTTTCGAATGACTTACTTTAACGATCCGTGGACTCTATCTTCCCCAATGGCTTCAATGGAAGGGACAGGGCATCCTGGCATGGCCATGCCCTTGTCTGCCGCTAAGGTTGCGTACAGTATTGTCCAGCAAACTTCAAACAACCTCGATCTGACTCCCCCACAAGAGTTAGATCCAGTCTTCGAGCCTATTTGGGCACAAGGTTCTCTTGCCACTACAGATCCTTTAGACCTAGTCTTTCCCTATTACGAGGCGATTCTTGAGGCATTGACTAGTCCAGACAGACCCTGGGATGATCTTCATCATAGATCTCACTTTCTTCCAAAGTTAAGGAGAATAGAGGTGGGAGAATTTGTTTCGATCATGAATGGAGATAAGTCTTGTCCTATTAATCCTCTGGCTACGCACGCAGTTTATGCCGAGGGTAATATGGCGAGTATCGCTACAACAATTCCCATAAATATTTCCAGAACCCCTGGCGTTGTGGAGAATGTTTTAATTGGAGCGAACTACTCCCCTGAAGAGATTCGAACTTATACTGAGTTATTTAAGGAGTTTCGTGAAATTTTTGCTTGGTCTTACGAGGAAATGCCACACATTGACCCAAGAATTATCGAACATGAAATAACGACTTGTCCTAATGCCAATTCGATTCGACAAAAGCTTCGTCCAGTGAATCCTCGAAAAGTGGCAGCAATTAAGGCTAAAGTAGAAAAATTGTTAAAAGCCAGTTTTATCTACCCCATGCAGTTGATGGAATGGGTGTCAAACTCGGTTCTGATTACAAAAAACAAGGTACGATTTGTGTGTGCATGGACTTCCATGATTTGAACAAGGCATGTCCGAAAGATAATTTTCCCACCATGTTCATCGATTAGATTGTCGATGAATGTGCTGGTTGTGAGGTCTTTTCATTCATGGATGGTTTCTCGGGATATAACCAGATTCAGATCAAACCCGAAGACCAGCACAAAACAAATTTTATTTGTCGTTGGGGCACGTTCGCGTATCGTAAGATGCCTTTTGGCCTAAAGAATGTTGGAGCCACTTTTCAACGGGCCATGTCATTTTCTTTTCACGACCTTAGACATATAGTCAAAGCATATATTGATGATCTGGCATCACGCTCTCCCAAGAGATCTGATCATCCTGCTCATCTTCGACTCATCTTTTAAAGATGATGCTACTATCGGATTCGCTTGAATCCCAACAAGTGTAGTTTTTGCGTGACGTCAGGTCATCTCTTACGATTTATTGTTTCGAAAACAGGGATTATGGTCGATCCTCTCAAGGGTGAGGAAATAGTTTAGTTGCCTCCCCTGTCCACGATACCCCAGCTTTAGAGCTTACAAGGGAAAGCGAACTTTCTTCGGCATTTTGTCATGAATTATGTCAAAATCACTAAAGGGTTTATGCATCTCTTGAAAAAGGGAGTTCCATTATGTTGGGATGAAGCCACTCAACACTCCTTTGAAGCGTTGAAACGTGCCCTGACGTCTTCCCCTCTACTCCAGCCTCCAGATTATAACCGAGATTTCTTGTTGTATTTGGCTACTGCAGAAATAACCATCGGCATGGTCTTGGTTCAAGAGGATGATCTGCTCGAAGAGCATGTTATTTATTACCTTAGTCAAGGCTTGGTTAGGTTGGAACTCAACTATTCTCATGTTTAGAAGCTTGCTTTGGCAGCAGTGCATGTTGTCCAGCAATTTCGTCACTACATTTTGCTTTGCAAGACTACTGTAATTACCGTTGTGACCTCTTTCTAATATGTGTTAACACGACGGGTCATTGGCAGAAATATCATTATATGGATTGTAATCCTCCAGGAATTTGACTTGGATTTTGTTTCCACGAGATCCAAAAAGTCGTTGGTCTTTGCCGAACTTATTTTAGAACTTCCGGTCGAGTCTAGTGATATCATGCCCAAAGAATCGCCTATAAAAGAAGATATTTTTCCAATCTCATATTCAGACCCTTGGTATGGAGATATACTACTCTATCTCTAGACTTTGAAGTGCCCTGCTTCTGCTTCCCATGATGAGCATCGACGAATTCGCCATCAGGCACGAAACTATCTTATAATCGATGACACTTTGTATCGTCAAGGCGTGGATTGCATTCTTTGTCGATGCTTTATCCATGAAGAAGCAGAGCTTGTTTTGAACGACTGTCACACTAGAGCATGTGGCGGTCATTTTTCTGGGTTGGAAATAGCCCAAAAGATTCTACGTGCCGGTTACTTCTGGCCCTCATTAATCAAGGATTGTGTAGAGGGTATCAAGAAGTGCCACCCATGTCAGATCTTTTCTTGGAAGATGTGGGCACATCCTGCTCCTATGTTTCCTGTCATTGATGTTGGTCCTTTCACCAAGTGGGGGATTGATTTCACTACATGTCACCCGGCCTCAGCCAGGGGGAATCCTTACATCATCGTAGCAGTAGACTACTTCACAAAGTGGGTCAAGGCTATGCCAACATTTAACAATGATAGTGAAACATCACCTCTTTTCATTTTTAACCAGATAGTAGCAAGGTTTGGCATCTCGAAGGAGATTATCATTGACCATGGCAGTCAATTCCAAATCAAAATGATGATCGATTTAATGTCAAAGCTTGGATTGAGGCAAGACCATTCGTCACTTGATTAGCCGCAAGCGAATGGTCAGGTTGAAGCTCTGAATAAGTCTCTCAAGACTATTATTCAACGGACGATCAATTCTGCCAAGTCAAATTGGCATTTGATGTTCTACTTAGCATTTTGGGCCTACTGAACGTCTGTGAAGACTGCCACCAGTTTCTCACCTTTTCAACTTGTTTATGGGATGGAAGCAATCTTACCTATTGAGTGTCATATTCCTTCTTTAAATTTGGTAGTGGAATTACTATCGGACACTTCACCGCTTGAGGAATGCCTACTATATCTCAAGTAGCTCGATGAGCAACATCGTGATGCAGCCTCGACCAATGAGGCTCATAAGAAATGAGTAAAGTGTCAGTACAATCGGTTCATTCATCCTCGAGTTTTCTCCGAAGGTGATCTTGTCTTGGTCTGTGATCAAGACAAAGATCCCCTAGGGGCAGACAAGTTCAAACCCATGTGGTTCAGACCGTTCATTGTGAAAGTGTTCTTGAAGAAGGGCGCTTACCGTCTAGTTGACTTTGAAGGAAATGCCTTGGTGGAGCCTAGAAATGGGCTCTACCTCAAGAAGTATTACTCTTAGGTTGTGTTGAGGGGTCCTAAATCCATTTTACTCAACAGTAGGAACCAAACCCGCCACCAAGGCCCAATTAGACTCTGCAGCATTTGATAGTGGAATGGTTCTCCAGATCTGTCGATCCGGCCAAATAATCGATGGGCTTTACATAGTGATTGGCAGGACATCTTCTTATGAAAGTTCCTCCTTCAATTTAAACGTTCTCTTTTTGTATTTTCTCTTATTTGATGGGTCTGATAAAATATGGGTGCTAGCATAAACCAACTGGGTAAAAGGGGAAATCTTAACTACTGAAGAAGGTTGAGCTCGGGATAACCCTTGTGCTCAAGCATGCAGAAAAATATTTTCACACCTCTGACAAGGCTAGTACTAATACATCAACTTGTTGGTATTTCAATTATTGATTGAGATACAATTATCGAAAGAAAACATGCATGCTATAAAATGATGGCAAGAAAAATAGTTTCCTTAGCTCTAATTATTAGTCACACATTAACACAACGATTTGATTTCCATCATTAAGAACAAGAACTACAGAAAAATATTGAATCAACTAACTTATCAATAAATTCAGAAACTCTTACTCATTACAACATCCATTCATGAAACAAAGTAGGAAGTAGTTCTTCCTCAAATCCATTCACACATGCCTTTGATAAAAAACAGAAGTTTGTCTCTAGTCCTAAACATGACTTCTCAATTGAGGTAGTTCCGAAATAGTTCTTTACAATTCCAAAATTGAGGGTCTTTGCCAAAAACATCGACCATTTATAAAAGGTCGATCCTCTTATTTATAAGAAATCATTAACTAAAAATAACTATCAAAAGTGCAAGCTAAGTAAAACAAAACATCGCCACATGGCACTTCCATCTCCCTATCTTCTAAGATTCATCGAATGGTTTCACTGAAGTGGATGAATCTTCTCATACTCTGACCATTTGACAAAGATTTCCCCGCATGTGTTGGCATATGAAAATCTGTGTTGGTCCATCGGGGCCAAAAGGATCTCCTTTACTTCTACTACCTGTGCCCGATACTTGACTATTTTAACACTTAACTATTGTAATATTGTTTGAGCCTTGATCGGGTTCTCCATGAACTATTGTACTTGTCATGGTGTCATGTTCGCCACCTTTTCTATCTCTGCAGTCCATGACGAATCTTGTTCTGCATGTTGTTTGACTAGGTCATGCAAGTCGACAAAGTCCTCGGGTGAGCCGAATTTTGGGAGACCGATGTATTTCATCTCCCGATTAATCTTGACCCAGTTTCTTTTAGTTTGGGTCCCCTCGGTGAGTGTTTGGTGGTTGGCTTTGTTTGCGGCATCTTACCTACAACTAGAACATAGTTCAGAGATTGTGCAAGAAAATTGGATGCATATATTACACCCAACGAATTGACAAACTTGAATACATACCTCTACAGCTTGTTAAACCTGGTTTTGATAATCAGAGGGTCGGTATAGTCTCAAGATGTTCACTTTGCTCCTTCATATGCTTTAGAATTTAACTTGTGCGCAGAATGAATTCATCCAAAACCATTCTAGAGATTTAAACATGACTGAACTT
>JASDQU010737959.1:142335-165900 GCA_032191745.1 Picea mariana
ACAGCTTGTTAAACCTGGTTTTGATAATCAGAGGGTCGGTATAGTCTCAAGATGTTCACTTTGCTCCTTCATATGCTTTAGAATTTAACTTGTGCGCAGAATGAATTCATCCAAAACCATTCTAGAGATTTAAACATGACTGAACTTACCTTGTTGCATCAACCATTCAATTCGGGTTATGAGTGTAATTTCATTAAATCTGTCACCATATCTTAAAAGGTGTTTCAACTTAAATTCATCGTGGGTTGACGATGCGGACGCGGGTGGTAATGTGGTCTATCGAAGATTTCAAAATGTTGTTGTCTAGTCGGTGCACGAGGTAGCAAAAAATGTGGGATCGAGCATTAATTGGTCTATTAAATGTCCAAATCCGATCATATCTTATGCCACAAACATCCTAGTGTTTCACTAGTTTAGTTGGTGGATCGGGGGTCGGGATTGTGCTTCAAACATTCTCGTTGATATCTCCTTGCACAAGTTCTGATGCCAATCGATCTTATCGTACAGAGCTAATGTGGCAACGCTAACTAGGAGGCATGACTGGGACCCAGGGAACCTAAAAATGACTCAGGATGAAACTAGGTTGTACAACCCCCTTACGTCGTAAATACACATGGCATTCGAGACCAGTGACTTCATTTGCTCATGTTAATCAGAATCAGAACTTTCTTTAAGATATACATTATAAAACCCAATCCTATTTTGTCGACGCCAAAAAGTATCAAGGATCGGCAATCAACCTACCCAAGGGCCCTTGGATCGACTCTCTTGAAAAAGTCTCGATGCCGAAAACGCATCGAAGATCGGTGATCGGCGATATGCTTGTCGCGGACAAAAATGATTGTTTTAACTTTTCTAGATTTCCCCGACCCCAATAAAGCGCATCGTTCATCAGCTATCGATGATTTCTTTACGTGCTTTGTCAACGTCTATCCTTCCCGCCTTTTGCCGATGCCGAACAGGATCGGCTATCTCTTGAAAGTTTGTGTGAATAACTTACGCAAACCAACCCCACCTTCTGCACATGGTCATTAGGAATCATCGCTTGGCGACTGTTGTAACTGTGTGGCTCCTTTACTTGCTTGAATTTTTCCCGACGCTGAACCTGAGCGCGTTAGGTGCAGTGTTAGTTGTCGATTCTCAATTCAAGTGTTAATTTCTTTTAGACATGGGGTTAACAAGTTCAAACAAACCTGGCTTGATGATAAGAATCATGAAAACAACACAAAGATAAATCATTTCCCAAAGTGAAATCGATTCAGATAGTGAAGAAAACAAGTGGTACCCAAAAAGTGAAAAATTTTCATAAGGCTTTTAGGGTGTGTTGAGTGCTCAATAGGTTGGTCACCTGGGTGACTTCTTGTACATATGTATAGTTATTATACAATTTTTTTCTTTGTCTTCTTTTTCACTGTGGTATATGTCAACTAGATCGGAGGTGTATTTTGGGTTTGCGGATAGCGCTAGCTGACACACTCGGAGGCTTGCTTCTGCAACTTGGATGATTTTCACACCTGGAGGCTAGTTGCTATCTTCCGAAGATATTTGTCTAAGTGACGCTACAAACAATGTCACCGAGTACAGTGAAGTGATAGAGTTTCTTCGTGATGCTTTGTTGCATGGCATTTCACACCTCTAGGTCTACCTAAATGCTCAACTGGTTGTGTCCCAGTTAACTGGAGTTTACCGTGTTTATGATCCTACTTTTCACCGACGTTTCCTTAGGGTACGTCTCTTAGAACATTATTTTGATTACATTACGTATATCCATGTTCCTAGGAGATTTAATCACATGACAGATACTCTAGCTAACCACATATTAGATTGGCATGTTGCACACACATATAAAGAGAAGAACACACATACACATGTACATACATTTGTAAAAAATGTGATCCATAAGAAAAATAAGATGTGTATATATATATATATATATATATATATCTAAAACATGTCACGAGTACATAGGTGGGCGAGAACGCCTCAAAAATAAGGTTCAGTATACATCGTTGGGATTATGACCTCAAAAAATACATGTACAATGGTGCCCTTGGCACATCAAAAGTATAAACTATCTAAGCTTGAGGCCTATTGGCCCTACCATAATGAACGACGGTGTTGGATAAACATAAAAAAAGTTGGACCCACATCCGTGGCACCCCCACTACATGAGGCTGCATGGAAGGCGGGAGATCCTTGATCTCGGCCATGGGTACTGTGCAAGTGAGCATAGTGAGGTTGTGCTCCACTTGTCTTAAAACCCTCTCGGCCTCTCCAACTGGAGGTCCCCATGCGGCTGCTGGTCCTGGCTCTGGTCTAGGATGTCACCGAGTCGTCGCAAAGTCTATTGGGAGCACTGGTCCCACATCTGTACATAACAAATACATGAAATTCAGTACTCTATACACATATAAAAATGATATATATAAAGACAATTAAAAATTAAATAACAATAAAAACATGTTACCTATCTCTCCTCGTTCCTCTCTGGCGGGCATGGGCATGTCTGGGTCCCTGGTACGTAGGGGTAGTCCTCAATCGTCGGAATCTATCGTGCCCACCAGTCAAAAAATGTGCCATCGAAGGGCTCTATGGTCCTCCCTCCCCTCTGTCATGGCAACAATGTTTCCCATCTGCATATCGTTGGGAAGGAGGCCACATGCCCCCGTACAGTCTCTCTGGACTAAGACTGGGAACCCTTTCGAAGAAGAAGGAACACAGAATCGTATTGAACCCAAAGTTCTTGTTGCTATGTTGTCGACACTCTATCACTTGTCTCTTCATGCATGTAAGCATGGTCTTGCTAAGGTCAAAAATATGTGCCTCCTAGCACTGAATGGCACAGTGCATGTGTGCCCCGGAGGCCTGGTGTAGGGTCGCAGATCTAGTAATTTGCCCAATCAATAACAAGATCACTTGAAGGGTCAAGCTGGTGATATTATGTATAGGCACCTAAGAACCTACCTTCTCAGTGTCAGCCTCACAATACATCCAGATGTAGTCCTCGATGTTGAAAGGCCTAGGGAGGGAAGTCTATAGATTGACTGGTTCCCCTCTCCTCAAGAGGCCAGTTGGGAAGTAAATATCCTCAGTCGTCGAAGTCAATGATTGTCCCTCTAAAATGAATGCCTCTACATCTGGGTACCAATAATCAACAAGGGCGTCAAGTAATCTGGGTTGTTCCCTCATGAAAGGACACTAGCCCGCATTGTTTCAGTGCGGTGATGGTTGTAGGTTCCTCTTCGACCAATATGTTTATATCCTCGTGTTCCCTCTCCCTCCAATGGAAATACATCTTGTTCCATGGAAAATTGGAGGAAGTTATCTCTTGCATTTTATTGTTTCCAAGCTTGCAAGGGTGTATGCAAGTTGTATTGGCCACAGTCGTGTATGTACACGAGCAGAGTGTTTTATGCCTGAGTACATACGTAGGTTGTCCTTGGACAGCCCGCGTACACGCAGAGCCACTCTTTTTAGGAGAGCGCGCCCCCTCAAAAACCAAATTAAATGCATAAATGAAGTATTGAAATGTAAGAGGGGTGAAATTGTACTTACTTAGTCCAAGCAGAAGTTCATTTCGTCCACTGAAGCTCTTGGAATCAACTTTTTTAGCAAAGGGATTTTTTCTCCTTTTGGTCAATTTTCAAATTGCAATGGTGAAAATGAGTTGTCGGCTTCTATTTAAAGAATTTTTTGGCCTTTTTTGCCACTTTTTGACCCCCTTTTGTCTTTTTTCCTGGCTTGGAAATCACTTGGTTCTGATTCTGAGTTTCTTATTGGATGCTATGGTACTCTTTTCCTTTTGGTTTGGTAATTTTTGGGGGGATGGGTCACTTTTTGGTATCGTTTGGTAAAAGTCATTTTTTTTCCAACTTTTGCATGTAAGTTAGGATTTCATCTCCACTTTCTGCATCTCATTGTATTTTCCGCTTTGCCATAGCATCGACCCCACCAAAGTACGAAACAGAACCTTCATTGTTGCTCTAGAAGTGTCGTAATTAGGTGGTAGATCTTACCTATACATGGATGCCCTAGGTAGATACTAATTGCATTTTGGTGTCCATGTTGTAAGTAATGACTATAGGCTCGAGAGTCCTTGTTAGTCCTATCATGATTACGATATTAAGCCTCATCTGTTTGATGCAACATCATTCTTTGCCTTACCATCGGGACTCCCAAATGAGCACGCTTTTTTGTCTTTCAAGCTCGCTTTACAATTCGAAAGCAACATTCGACAAGACTGTATTTACGCTTTTCGATCTTTTCTGGATTAACTAAGAAAAGTATCCCCCTAGAGTCTTCTTTAATCCCTTTTTAGACTCTCTAAACATGAAAATATTGTCAAGTGATCTTGTTGCCCTTCACGCTCTCCAAACTCAAGTTGAAGGCATGTCTGTCTAGCGGTAGTTTACCCCTTTTTTGGTCTGGACGGTCAATTTCACGAATAAAGGTATGCTCTAGGAACTTCGGTTCTCTAGAAGAGTATTCTCGGGCGTAATTTTAACCCTTTTTCGGGCCTGAGGGACTAAATTTTCGAAAAAGGAACATTCTCTTTAGTTTTGGTTTATCACCTTTTTTGGGCCTTGGAGATTACTTACGAAAAAGGAACCCCCACAGAGTCCATAGTTAAGCTCTTTTCAGACTCCCTAAAATTGAAAATATCATCGAGTGACCTTGTTCCTTCACACTCGTTAAATTGGTCCAGAAGAACATCTACTGACACGAGTTTACACCTTTTTTCCAGCCCGTAGATTATAGCGGAAAAAGGTACGCCTCGGGAGATTTGTATCGCCGAGAGAGTTCTCCTCAGTAACTTTTATACTTTTTTGGGCTAAGGAGACTAAACTCAGAAAAAGGTTGTGAGTCCATATTTAATCTCTTTTCAAACTCCTTAAAATTGAAAAGATTGTCAAGTGATCTTGTCTTTTTCACACTCGTTAAAATGGTTTTGAATAGATGTGTTTTTGGTGCAAGTTTACCCCTTTTTTGAACCGACTAGACTATCTATGAAAAAGGTACTCCCTGAAGTCTTCTTTTACATTTTTTCAGACTCTCAAAACGTGAAAAAACTATTGATCTTACCTTCTCTAGGCTTGTAAAAATTACATTGAAGGGGTCTCATCGTGTCTTGCTTAATCGCATTTGCATCTTTACGTCTTTGGCCTAATGTCAACTCCATGTTGCTCTCAACTGAAACTTTGAAGCATGTCTTATACTCAAGCCTTGTAGCACTTTTTTCTTTTGTGACTTGACACCTTGACCCATGGAGGAATTTTCCCCGAGTGTCCTTTTCCTGCACATGTCTCCTTGCTCTGAGCATTAGTATGTTCCTTACACTTGGAACTAGTATGCTTGCTTGCGACACGCGTTCCTCCTTTGTAATGTAGCATTCTTTTATTCTTTTTCAAGCTCTTAAAAAATTGAAAAAGACAAAAAAATCAAATATTCCAAAAAGAGGGGACAAGAAATATGTATTCTTTTTTCAACAGCACAAAGAGTCGCCCTTGGACAAAGCACAACCTTTTGTTTGTTCGTCAAGCATTGGGATCTAGTATGACCTTAGGAAGTTTTTCTCACTACATAGAGTTGTGTCCTCCTCTGTTTGGTTACTCTTCCAAACACATGGAGAGTTTGTTGTGCCTCCTGCATTGTGAACTTATGTCAATGTCATGCTACCTGAGTCTGATCATCTTTCGTGTTTTTTTCCAAGGGAAGTTTCATCGAACCTGAGTCGTCCTTTCTGTAGTTTGTCTCTTGATTTCATGAGTTGGCTGTCCCGAGATTCCATTCAAGTCCTGATTCAAAATCGACAAAGTTCTCTGCCTGATCGTCAAGATCCTCATGTCTTTTTTCGACGAGCTGTCGAAGACCTCAGGGTAGTGAGTTAAACACTCTTATTGTACTCCTACCTGAGTTTTGAAGATCTTGAATTCGTTGCTCGAGCTCTGAAGGCCTCATTTCCAGCCATCAGGAGTTACTATCTTCTTGAAGATGGATACTCTACTTGTATATCTTCGACTAATTTTTAGATGTAGATTTGTCGTGTATTACACGTGGCTACACTTTATATAGTTATATGACATGGATCTGCAGTGTATTTGATTGACAAACATGATTTATTTCATCCCTAGCATGGGTATACTTGCCTCGGAGAAACAATTGTTGTTTTGCAGATAGCACCTCCCGAACTCTGGTCCCAGGCTCACTCGATCTCGTACATTGGTGAAGATATTGTAATGTATTTCGGCCATCAGTTTCTCTTATGACCTCACACATTAGGGGGCATCTGTTATAGCCCTAAAATTCCCTATTCATGCATACATGGCCTTGGCCCTCTTACTTGCGTATTTTTCCAAAGCACTATTGAGAAGCTCTTCTTAAAAAACCATTTTTTGGAAGATGTACACACCCTGCACCATTACAACCCACGTACATGCGCTTGTTGCACCACTACAACTCGCGTACATACGCATGTTGCACCATTACAGCCCGCTTATGCTTGCAAAAGTTGCAAAAAATAAAAAGTTGCAAGGAATTCGTTGAAATTCACGGGCTATTGGAGGTTTCCCAACTAATCCACCTACTATATCCCATCACCTAACCAAATAACCATCCTTTTGGCATATAAAAGGAGGTGTTGGGGTCTCATTTCCAAGCTAAGCATAAGAACAGTGAAACTCTGCCTGATTTCACTTCCCCTCCTTGCCCAAGATATTGCTGCCTTTTGTGAGATATTGCCTTGGCATACCCTCATCAGCCCCCTTCTTCCTCCATTCTGCCCATTCCCTTCCATAGAAGTGATCAAAAGGTTGAGAGAAGAATTTCATTCAAGGTTCCATTGGAGCATGGTAAAGAGGAGCCCGAACCAGGTTCGCTAAATGGTGGCCAACTTAGATTGTAAGGTATAATCTTTGTATTATGAATAAAAGAATCACATTTTAATGTCCTAAATGATGGTGTCTTGAGTACTTTTATTGATTTATACTTGACATTTTACATCTAACCCTAACTTATATATAGAATAGCATGCTTATAGTTCTTTGTTTGCCTATCTTTGGATGCAGGTCAGCCCTAGGAGGAGATGTGCAGTCAGTGGAACTTCCAAGCGTGAGGAGATCATCACCAAACGTGGGATCAAAGGTATAGTTACCCAATCTCTTATTTATTTGTTTTATTTATATTAGTTTTGGTATGTTTGGGGTAGTATAGATAATTGATTAGCTTTTAGACGGTTATTCACTCTGTCTGCATCTTAAGCCCTGGTGTAGTTAAAGGGGGGGGGGTCCTACTAACACTCACATATCACAACCTAAAAGAAGTTGTGCATGCACAACACAATCACATTTTCACACTTCCTGTTGAACACAAGCATCACATGTCCAATGACAAAGAGCATCACCGTTTGCACCATTGAGATGGTGAGGAGGCAATGCTTGTAAAAAATGTCCATTCCACCTTCAACATGGCTTGTCAACAAGTGAAACTAGTTTCAAGTGGCAACCATAAGTTAACCTGCCACATGTTGAAAAAATAGATACGTGAGAGAAACATGTGCAACTACATATTCCACAATGGTCATGATATTGACCGAGAGGGGAAAATCACATATCGTAGCCTAGAGCCAACACCATGCACTGCTAGCATTGAAAAGTAGCAAACACTTATTGTGCATCGTTGTCTAGGAAAGAGAGATGCAAAGTATATCTATATGAAACAAATTAAAGACACTCCTTCCATTGCATGTGCGATTTGCAAGGAATTGAATTTTGCAAAAAACACTAGGACTTTCACCCCTGACTTGCAAAAAGAATACCTCATCTTGACACTAAATGATAAAACATTTTCACTAGCAATATTTGTCTTCCATGCAAACGATCACTTAAAAATGGAAAATTGCCACACTTTGCAACACCCGACCAAATAAGATGTAACACACCACTACCAGATGTAAGTACACTTAAAAAACTTGAAGAGAGACTTGTGTCTCTACGAATTTCATTTGCACAAATCAGACCCTGGGGCTATAGATGACCCCAAATGGGCTTAACAGGATCAATTATTAATGTGCCTGTCCAACTAGATGTTGTGCAAAAATCCCTGCCACAATTCATGAGTGAGACAATGGCAATTGATGTAGCTCTCAAAAGACATTTGCAATACAAGAATTCATACCAGACAGGTAGAGTGCGTGTGCACATTGTCATGAAAGAATTAAAATAATTATGTTCCAAGGCCCTTTACAAAGCACACAACATTTGTATAAATGATAACTGGAACCATGTTCTTGAACAAGGAAATGACAACTCTACACAAACTTTTGACACTACTACTGAATTTGATACAAGCAATGAATCAAAGAATGAAAGACTTGCTGAAACATTGATACATGGTTTCACTGACTCACAACACATTCATGACTCTCAAGATAAGATTGTCAAAATTGCACATGTTGAAGGGCAACGTCCACTTGGAATATTCAAGGACAAATTTGTTGAGGAAATCAACTTCCCAACATTGTTCTATGGAGATCCATGTGCCACTAACATCACGAAATGATTTAGCTACCAAAAAATAGTTTGATGGGAACTTCTACATTCAAGCGATGACTTATCCTATCACATAACAAATTTGTTTTTCAAAAAAATGCCCATAATAATTGAGAAAGTGCTCTCTTGCATGTGGTTGTGAATAAGAAAAGGCCAGCTACAAGGAAGAAAGTTATTGGCCAGAGATGTCAAGTACAAAGGAAACCTAGAAAAAATCCTAAAATCTGATATTGGATACATAGATTTCAAAAACATTCACATCTCTCCTGACTACTTGCAACAAAACAAGAAAACTATATTTGCAATGATCCGACAATTGGGACCCCCAAATTTTTTCATCACATTTACAAGTGCAGAGCATCACTGGGATCCGTTGGTGACTATAGTGTCTGCATTATAAAGGAACAACAAAATGAAAAAACAAACTGATACATTGGAAAATGATGACATTGACTACCTCAAAAGAAAAGACCCAGTACATGTACTCGTTACTATAGACATAAAATAAATGCTTTTAAGCAATTTATATGTCACAATGAAACGTTCTTCGGAAAAATATCGAACTACTATTTTGTCACTGAGTTCCAAAATAGAGGGAGTGAGCATGACCACGCACTGTTATGGATAGAAGGTGCATCGGTCTATGGAAATGACAGCAATTCACAAATCGAGCAATTTCTGGACAAATACACAACATGCAACACGAACCATTTGGATCCAGAACTTGCCAAGGTTCATAGACATTACCATACAAGAAGCTGTAAAAAACGAAAGAATTCACATTGCAGATACAAATTCCTTGTGCCGCCAATGAGAACAACAAGAATCATAGAACCAATTAGTTTAGAGGACAATGTTCTCATTGAGAAATCAAAATCTTTGTTTGCATTTCTATAACAACGAGACTTCGATGACTTAATGAGCTTCGAAGACTTCTTGGCAGAACTAATCTAACAGAAGATGAGTACATCCAAGTGATACAATCTACACTTAAAAAACCAACAATTTTCCTTAAACGAAAACTTTCACATATTTGGAACAACGGTTTCTCCAAGGACATGCCAATTATGTGGAATGCAAATACAGATGCACAGTATGTCCTCAATGAGTATGCTGCAACATCATATTGTACCTCGTACATGACAAAGGTTGACAAATCTATGACAAGTGCATTCAGAAGAATACGCAGAGAACATGAAAAAATTCATATCGATGCTATGCAAATGATACGTACACTTGGAAATACATTACTTAATCTTCAACAAATGTTTTCTCAAAAAGCAGTCCACATTGCACTTTCCCTGCCTTTGAACTGTAGTTCAAGGAAATGTGTCTTCATAAACACATATCCACTTAACACACACACATTCGTGCTTAAACCACCATCTTTGCTAGAACAAGAGCCTAATAATTCAGAGGATGTGATATGTCACTCTATTATTGATTATTGCCTCTAGCGTCCACCTCCTATTAAGCATATTTGCCTTGCAAAGTTCGTATCACATTACAAAAAAACGGGTACACCCATATCAAAAGAAAAAAACCAAATGTAATATGTTTTGTCAAATACAACAAACACATCAACTATGAAAACTTTTGTAGAGAAAAACTATTGTTGTACGTTCCATTTGATTAAAATGAAAACACATTAAAACATAACTTCCCTACATGGGAAGTTGTATATATTGCTTATGAGACTACAATACAAACCAATGAGGCTAGATTTACATATAATGTCAACCCAACATGGGGTGATTTAGAAAGTACAGTTCATGAACTAGAAAACCCTAACAATGTTGATGAGACATTAACAAACCATAAAACAACTAGAACTCTCTATGAGTCCTACGACTTGCAAGCATATTTTCCTTGTCCTCGAGCAGCTTCCATTGAAAAATCTATCAATCTTGGCTTTGAAGTCATAAAACATCCTTTCTTTATCGAAAATAATGAAAACTACAGAGTTAGACGATTGTTGAATCGAGAACAACAAGCAATCCTAAAGGACATTGCAATGAAAAAATGCTTAAACATGCACACTCATGTGCACTTGTTCCTTACAGGCGGGGCATGAACAGGCTAGACATTCACAGCAAAAGCATTATTCCAGATGCTTATATGAATCTATGATTCAAACAATTCGATTGACCCTATGAAACCAAAGGGACTAATAGTTGCATATGTAGGAAAAGTTGCATATAATGCAGGTGGAACACCAATCCACTATGCATTTTTAATGTCTTTTAACAAGTCACATTTTCTTCCACTCAGCAAGGAAATGTTAGATACCTTGTCTAAGCTTTATGACAAACTACAACTTGTCTTCATAGATGAGGCATCTTGGCTTTGCAACTTGTCTTGAAATTAGACATGCTAGTTGAAATATATGCCTGCAACTATGATTCATAGGATGGCTTGGTGAATGGTGCAGATGGAATACTCAAAGCTTATACCAAAACATAAAAATTTGATGTCATATGTATTAAGTTCCATGACCCCTATATTGGCCATCGACAAGAAAACAAGTTAGCTTATCTATATAATTCAAACATTGTGTGTGATTGTACACCTATCTTACGAATATCAAAACCAGTATCGACATCGGCAAAGACAGGTCAACTGAAGATTCGAAAATAGTTTCCAATTAAACTTGCACGTGCATGTATAGTCCACAGATCACAAGGGCTAACACTTGATAGTGTTGTGTTCAACCCTATTGGAATACGAATACATGGACTTGTATACACATCTTTGTCCCGTGCTAGAAGCATAGACTCCTTGTATTTGCTAAGCGCTCTTACAAAAGATAACTTCAAAGTCAAACATAAAGTTGATATTGAGATGCAACGCCTTAGGACTAGCACAAAATGGCATCTACAATATGATTACCAATCCATACAAACAAACTCATTTGTATCAATTCTCTCACTTAACACAAGCAGCCTACATGCACATATGAATGATATACTAATGACTATGACACAATGCAATCTGATATTTTGTGCTTGCAGGAAACATACATGACATTATGTATGCAAAACAAACAATTTTGAAATCACAATTGCATATCAAGTTACATTACACATGGAGTGATGATATTAGTGAAAAAACATGTAACAATTTTGGAGCATATGCATTTTGAAGAAAACAATGTTGAGTTGGTGCTAGCAAGAGTAATCTTCCATGAATCAGAAATTGCAATATTGAATTTCTATGTCGCTCTGCATGCAACATTGCCCAACATACTAAATGTTGTTTCAAATGCATTACAACATTTACATCTGAACAAAACCATTATCATTCTAGGAGACTTCAATATTGACATGCTACAAAATAGTGCCAGAACAAAAGAATTGGAAAACTACATGTGCAATTACAGTCTCCGCTTTCTTTTGGATAAGATAAACCATGTACAAAACAAACTTATTGACCATGTATGGTCAAATGTGCCCATTTCACACTACAACCTCTTTATCTTAGACACATACTAGTTTGATCAAGATTCAATTTGTATTGTACTTGAATTATGAGATATACATCAAGCATATTACAAAATCATATTTCCATGTCTCAAAGCACATATGGCTAACTTGTTGCACAAAACCAAATTATTCAGCTAGATTCATCCAACTTCTTAGTTTTTTTTCTGGTTTGTAATAGATTTCAGACTGAAAGAATTCTATATAGACACAGACATGGATCAATGAAAACAAAGGTACATGCTTCTAACACTAGTTGTTACTCTATTCCTTTGATTCTAATTTACTATATGTAAATATTCCTTGTTTTTCCTTACATACCAACTTACATTCATGTTCATTGTATTTTGTACTTTCCTTCATTGAAACAAACATAATAACTGGACAAGATAAAGAACTCTTAACCAGAAATTTAGAAGAGGACATATGGAGGTGCATGCTTCTACCCGTATTCCATATTCCATTGCTTTGTATTTCATTTATTTTGTGTATATTTATTCTACTGATTTGCAGATCATTTTTTTTTTATGTAGATACTACATATCTTCCTACATTTTAACTTATCTTCATGTCAATTGTATTTTATGTGCTTCTACATTGAAATAAATAAAATTGTATTCAATCTTTTTTACATGTGTTCCTACATAGCAACTTCGCTTCATGTCCATTGTATTCTCTGCATTGCTACATTGAAAAAAAACAGACTAATTGAACAAGAGGATGAAGCCTTATGTGCCACAGCTGAGGAAGTTGAAGTACAATCTTCCAAAAGGTATACCAACAGTAATAGTAAATCAAACACAATGTATGTGCTTAATGTACATTCATATCAATTATGAACAATATACAATGTGTATGCATATTTAGTTGTTGTCATGTTCAATGTACACATGTTTGCATCAGAAAAAGTTGGACAAGTGACATGGGCATGAGTAGTCAATCATCGCAAACATCAACACAGCGACAAGGCTAAAGGTAAATATTCATAGATTATGTTCTTGCTATGTTTAGGAAACAAATATCCTCAGTTATTTATTCAACTATCCCATGGTAAATATGTTTATGTCATTTACAACACATGTTTTTTAGTTCACAAGAACTGTCGACGAGTACAAGTGAAACACCCAACATAGTGCAAGGTCCAGAGACCAAGAGGTATGGTTACAAAACTTTAACCTGCATACTTTATCCAAATTATGCATCTACTTGTACATTGATGCAAAAAAAAAAAAAAAAAGATATATACAGACTACCATTCACATTACTTTTCCTGTTCAAAAAAAAATGTCACCAGGTCTAAACTTATAGCACCCAATATACTATCAATAGAAGGCTTGAACAGTTGTCTAACTAGACAATTGTTCATCGGAGACATAATGGTCGTGTATATCACCTACTTAGAAAAGGTAAACAAAAGTAGATGCATTATGTGTGCATACATGATAGAAAATGAAGCCATGATGACAGTTACACTAACTATCCCTACACAACTTGTCCAGAAACATGCAAAGAATATCTTGCCAAGTAATGGGATATCCATTACAAATTTCAATATATTACCGAAAACAACATATGACCATGGTGATTGTGATCGAATTATATTGCTCAATGAAACAAGTGTTGTCGAAAAAATTCCCGTGGATTGCTCAGAATATCATTTTGTACCGGACATAACAATCAACCAATTTGCAGAGAACAACGACATTTACCCAATTGGAACCATTGGTGCAGCTGTCACATTTGCAAGAAAGTTTGGCTCGCAACATATTCTCCATATAAAAGATGGAAACTTGAACAATGATAAGGCAATGGTATTGTTTTCCATACCCCTTTTTTTTTGTCCTTTTCTTTGACATGCTCATATATCTTAGACATCTTACATAACTATTAAACAGTTCCATGGTGCAGCTACAATTGTTCGACACCTATGCAGATTTATTTTCCTCAATGGAACAACAATTGCATAAAGGGCAATTTCCAATTATGTTGTTCAAAAATATAACGTAGAAAAGAGATGTTAAAGAAAGGACCTTTCACACAACCCAAGCAAAATTTGTAACAAAATTGCGAATAGACATAATACAGGATCTCAAGAAACTAACTAGCTCCACAACTGTTGTACGTATACATATACACCTCCAACAATAATTTGCACAAAAAAAAATTCCTTCAACAGCTTTGTACATCTTTTTTGTTGTACACATATATATTATATTGTTCTATATATTAACTACTATGCTCATGTGTGCAAGTTGAGGGTGTTTTGGTTGCAGCAAATGCCTACTCGACCC
Organism: Picea mariana; assembly: GCA_032191745.1. Classification (NCBI taxonomy): domain Eukaryota; kingdom Viridiplantae; phylum Streptophyta; class Pinopsida; order Pinales; family Pinaceae; genus Picea; species Picea mariana. The sequence goes on from JASDQU010737959.1 coordinate 156,652, forward strand.
CCTTCGAGCCTGTATGTGCCAATTGCAATTCTCTTGCTTCTACCTTTGTGTTCATAAATGATGGCACAATTGATTGTCTACGATGTGGTGCAAAATGCCCTTACATATATAATCATTGCATCAACGTTGTCATACGAACCCTCAACAACACAATTGTACATTGTACAGTTAGACAACTTGTATTACAATATGTGCTTCCTGGGTTGACAGAATTGCCATATGAAATATACCTGCAAAAAAAGGTAAAGATTGTCTACATGCTACGTGACTTCGACGTCCATAACAAATTTACCTTAAATGAGGACAATGCCATACTGCATGTCGGCTGAACCCCCAAAAACAAAATTACATATCATGCATTGACAAGAAAGAAACAATGTGATTTGTTTCTATCCATGTTACCCAATCAAGATATGAATAAAGTTTTTCACTACCATGGCAAAGTGAACTAGAGACGCATAATATTGTTGAGTCCAGCAATGAAAAGCATGAGGAAAACCTCATACAATGTACCCAATTGTGAATAAATCAGGTCCTTGGTTTGAGATGTCAAAATGGCTTGCTCTTCTGAACAAAGCCATCACGCATTTTCAATAATATTGCAAATTTTGCATTGTTCAAAGTCCATTAAGTTAAACGCCGACAGTTTTTTCCAGAACTAGTAATGTTAGAACATTGTCACATCAACATGATCTTGGTTCATAGAAATATAAGAAGAAAATGTTCATAGTGATCTTGGTTCACACTAATATAGCAATCAGAGAATTTCTTGGTGCCCACTTGGGAGTTTGGTTATAGAAGGGATACACTGCCCACTCCTTGCTAATTTTTGCTTGTGTTGTGTTTGCCAAACTTTTGATCATGTGCTTTGGTGTTGTAGTTCAAGGTTCTCATGGGCCTGGTTTTTGGATTATGACTAGATAATAGATTCAAGATCTTAGTGTTGTTTCTATGATCTTAAGGAATATACAGGACCTGCCTTGCCTTTTACTGCAGGCTCTGTGGACCAAATGTAATATGTAGTTCATTTAACTAGTTTTTCCTGATTAATGAAATTACCAGAATTCTTTTTTGGAAATATTAAAAAAAAAAGATATATGCTAGCTGAATTCAAATGGAAATATGCTATCAACCACAAAAAATTAAAATTCAAGTTTGTCATTGTTAAACTTACGCTCAAATTGACAATACGATAACTTTATTTCAGCAACCCTCCATTGATTTCTCTTTAGCTTTTCGATGCTTCTCTTATGCAAACACATCCTCAAAACTATAGGTATGACTCACTTTATCTATTCTTTGATTGAACTGCCTATAGATCTATGTAAACAACTTCATAGTTGTTGTTGGTCCTAAATTCTACCCCTAGTTGCTAAAGGGCAGAGCTAGGCCACCACAAGTTTGGAATGCTCGTTCTTTTCAATTTATTGATCAATTATAGGGTTGGTTCACCAGGACAACAGCATGGCGAGATTGGAAAGATGATATGGATGAGGGTTCTCCTTGCCTACTATTGCACCAATTTCAGACAAGTGACATAATAAAGGTAAAAAACGGAGGGAAACAACAAACCGTTCAATGAATAATCTGGTGCAAGAAGTTTAATACTTAAAATAATGTTTCAACACATTAAACAATGTATCAAAGACAAAATTATTGTCAGAGATTGCAATACAAACAAATATTCGTCAAAGCATTAGATTTTCTCACAGGTACCACAAGTGCACCCTAGTTGCCTAAACTAACCGATAGTTCGATCTACCAAATCAACCTCCCTATTATCGAATTGGCAGAGATGAATAATATGGGATCTGAAATTTCTTTTGTGTGGATCTTGAATTGGGAAAAATTGTTGGTTATTTTAGTTTTTTTAAGGCATTATCACAGTAAGAATGCAACATTATGCTAGCCCATTGTTATCTACAAAGGTGTTGACGTCATGTCCCTATTTAATATTGTGTATATATTAAAGCATATATTAAACAATGTATCAAAAACACAATTATTGTCACAGGTTGCAATACAAACAAATCTTCATCAAAGCATTAGCTTTTCTCACAGGTACCCCAGGTGCACCCCAGTCACCTAAACTGACCGATAGTTCGATCTACCAAATCAACCTCCCTATTATCGAATTGGCAAAGGTGAATATTATGGGATCTGAATTTTTTTTTGTGTGGATCTTGAATTAGGAAAAATTGTTGGTTATTTTTGTTTTTTCAAGGCATTATCACACTAAGAATGCAACATTATGCTAGCCCACTGTTATCTACAAAGGTCTTGACTTCATGCCTCTATTTAATATTGTGCATATATTAAAGCTTGTCATATTTGAAAATATGCTTGCATATAAAAATGTTAAGTCATATATTTTGTCTATTACTTATGGGTTTGAGCAAAATTTGCGAGCTAGAAACACCCTTCAAATTGGAACATGGTTTACATTTGGGCCACAAAAATACAATTAAAATAAAATAATATGAATAATATTGAAATAAATATAAACAAAATCTATTTAAACTTGAACTAGAGTTTGTCGAGCTCCAAGTATATTTCATAGTTGAGAATTTTTTTCCCATAGTTAATGTGTTTCTATCGCTTGATAATTATCAAATTAAGTGTTGTTGTGTGAGGGATAAAGTTCTTTTCTCCCTTTCTTTTCCCTCTTCTATACTTATCCATTTTTACCTTTTCTTCTTCCCCTCTATTATCCATTTTTGGTTCTATACTTAGTCGCATTTCTATGATCACGGGTTCCCGGGTTGCCGGACTGACAGATCCTCATCTCCATCTATATCCATCCTAACATCACGAGTCTGATCGACCTTCATTCCTTTCCATACTTAGCCAATTTTATGATCGTGGGTTCCCGGGTTGGCGCTATCGAACTCTCATGCCCTGTGTTCCGTTATATACATCTTGCACCCCAAAAATTATGTGATCTACAATTCGAACCTAGACTCCTCGAACTCCCAATCTTCACTCTACCTACGATGAGTCTGTTTGATTGCCTCACCTTTCCATACTTAGTCGATTCTTTACCTCTTGTTGTCACAGATTCGTGAGTTCACAGACTCCCGGGTGCAAAAAAGTTTCAAAGTATTTTTCAGTCCCCTCCATCCTTGCCACCTTTGCACCCTTCCCAATGCACATTAATTATGATTTTATTAGTGACAACTCACCACACATGTTCGATAAGATTGGCATTAATAAGCAAAAAGATCGAGAACATCTCCCATTAAAACACATTAAACCAAGATTTACGGGAGATTATATTATCATCCTCCATCGTTCATTTTAAATACTATCTAGACACAATTACTGTCACAGGTTGCAATACAAACAAATCTTCATCAAAGCATTATCTTTTCTCACAGGTACCCCAGGTGCACCCCAATCACCTAAACTGACCGATAGTTTGATCTACCAAATCAACCTCTCTATTATCAAATTGGCAGAGGTGAATATTATGGGATCTGGAAAAAAAATTGTGTGGATATTGAATTGGGAAAAATTGTTCGTTATTTTAGTTTTTTTAAGGCATTGTCACAGTAAGAATGCAACATTATGCTAGCCCACTATTATCTACAAAGGTGTTGACATCATGTCCCTATTTAATATTGTGCATATATTAAAGCTTGTCATATTTTAGAATATGCTTGCATATAAAAATGTTAAGTCATATATTTTCTCTATTACTCATGGGTTCGAACAAAATTTGGGAGTCGAAAACACCCTTCAAATTGGAACATGGTTTACATTTGGGCCACAAAAATACTATTAAAATAAAATAATATGAATAATAGTGAAATAAATATAAACACAATCTATTTAAACTTCAACGAGAGTTTGTCGAGCTCCAAGTATATTTCATAGCTGAGAATGTTTTTCCCATAGTTAATGTGTTTCTGTCGCTTGATAATTATTAGACTAAGTGTTGGTGTGTGAGGGATAAAGTTCTTTTCTCCCTTTATTTTCCCTCTTATGTACTTACCCGTTTTTCCCTTTTCTTCTTCCCCTCTATTATCCCTTTATGGTTCTATACTTAGTCGAATTTCTATGATCGCGGGTTCCTAGGTTGGCGGAATCACATATCCTCGTCTCCATCTATATCCTCACATCACGAGTCAGACCGTCGTCATTCCTTTCCATACTTAGCCAATTTTATGACCACAGGTTCCCGAGTTGGCGCTATCGAACTCTCATGCCCCGTGTTCTATGATATACATCTTGCACCCAAAACTTTCGTGATCTACAATTCGACCACGAACTCCTCGAACTCGCAAATTTCACTCTACCTATGATGAGTCCTTCTGATCACCCCGCCTTTCCATACTTAGTCGATTCTTCACCTCCTGTTGTCACAGATTCGCGAGTTCACGGACTCTCGGGTTCACAAAAGTTTCAAAGCATTTTTTTGCTCCCGTCCATCCCCGCCACCTTCACGCCCCTCCCAATGCACATTAATTATGCTTGTATTAGTGATATCTCACCACACAGGTTCGAAAAGATTGGCATTAATAAGCGAAAATCTTGAGGACATCTTCCATTAAAACGCATTAAACCAAGATTTACGGAAGATTATATTATCATCCTTCAGCGTTCATTTTAAATACTATCAGGACACAATTACTGTCACATGTTGCAATACAAACAGATATTCATCAAAGCATTATCTTTTCTCACAGGTACCCCAGATGCACCCCAATCGCCTGAACTGACCAATAGTTTGATCTACCAAATCAACCTCCCTATTATCGAATTGGCAGACGTGAATATTATGGGATCTGAAATTCTTTTTGTGTGGATATTGAATTGGGAAAAAATGTTGGTTATTTTAGTTTTTTTAAGGCATTATCACAGTAAGAATTCAACATTATCCTAGCCCACTGTTATCTACAAAGGTGTTGAGGTCATTTTGCGCTTCCAAAAATTCCTTTCCCTTTTCTATTTTTTCCAAGTTCTTTTCTCCCTTTCTTTTCCCTCTTCTATACTTACCCATTTTTCCCTTTTCTTCTTGCCCTCTATTATCCCTTTCTCGCTCTATACTTAGTCGCATTTCTATGATCGCGGGTTCCCGGGTTGGCGGACTCACAGATCCTCATATCCATCTATATCCTAACATCATGAGTCCGATCGACCGTCGTTCCTTTCCATACATAGCCAATTTTATGATCGCGGGTTCTCGGGTTGGTGGTATCGAACTCTCATGCCCCGTGTTCCGTGATATACATCTTGCACCCAAAAATTTTGTGATCTACAATTCTACCTCGGACTCCTCGAACTTGCAGGATTCACTCTACCTACGATGAATCCGTATGACCACCCTGCCTTTCCATACTTAGTCGATTCTTCACCTCCCGTTGTCACAGATTCGCGAGTTCCCGAACTCCCGGGTTCATAAAAGTTTCAAAGCATTTTTCGCTCCCATCCATCCCCGCCACCTTCACACCCTTCCCAATGCACATTAATTATGCTTTTATTAGTGACAACTCACTACACAGGTTCGAAAAGATTGGCATTACTAAGCGAAAATCTCGAGGACATCTTTCATTAAAACACATTAAACTAAGATTTACGGGAGATTATATTATCATCCTCCAGTGTTCATTTTAAATACTATCAGGAGTAAAGGAACATTGTCATCACCTTATGGTTGCAGCTCGAAAACATTTCTGTGGAGATACGTTGAATATTTTCGGCCACGAGGACGAGAGTTTTCAGTGGTCCAGAGCTTGTTCCTACTTCTCATCCCCTTCTTCCTAGAAGGAAGTTATCTGGACGTCTGGAATTGCACGAGCAGTTTGTGTCCCCAAAATTTTTGATTGTAAGGAGTTGGCCTCCTGGTGCACCAAGAGATATATTCCAAACCAGCAGATTATTGAGTTGTGAGACCATTCCCCAGTCTCCCTATTGCCTCAAGTATTTCGAAATATGTTAAGACTTCCCGAGTGAACGCTTACATTCAAGGGCGAGGATTGCAAGGAGTTATTAAAGAACCACGATAATGGATTGGACCTCTTACCATAATTCTTAGAGGACCCAGTGTCCTTCCTCGAGGACATCACCAGATTACAGATTAGTGCATTCAAAAATCCTTTCCGGGAAATTGCATGGCTTTTCATGAGGATAACAGGGAAAGAAAGTACAGCCAGCATCTCTTGGATGATTCTGTATATTTTAAATTTTACGGTGAAGGAACAAGCCATCTTCGATTGGGGTAAGTTGATTTCCATTGAATCTCTTCTCAATTATCACAATACAAAAGGGAGAAGAAATTATTTATGTCATCTTATTTAATTTTCGCGATAGCACATTGTTGTCCATTCCCCATAATATCTCTGTGTAAGAAGGTAAACTGTGAATTTGACCCAGTAACCTTCTGGTATCAGACATTATGGAGACACGAGGCCTTGCAACATTTTTATGAAGTCTTTAATGATTTTGTCTCAATTTTTAAAGGGTTTATATTTGGAAAGGATTTTCCCCGAATGTCTGACCAGGCGAGAAAGTTCTTGGATAGGAAGGGGACACTGGAAAAAATCGAGAACTATAATGTTATAAGGATTTTTGGATCCAAAGAAAATACTTCCTTCCTTCCATGCCACATATCTGATACAATGTTTTTTATTGAGATAGCAAGGCAATACACTTACTAGTTGCATTTTTTCCATGAAAAGAGAAAAAAGAAATTCATACCTCTGCCTTGGAAAGTTGGGGATTTCATATTCAGGAATATGAACAAGATTGATGAATTCTCGGGCCACTTCCACAGCCTCAATTTGAAATATGCTGAAAAAGTAAAAGGGTTCGACCCTAATGGTATTTTTTTAGAACACCTGTTTGTTGTCAGTTTCATCAATTATTTCATTAACGCTATCCTGAATGAAGATGAAGATAACGCCTTGGGAAGTTATGCTCGTGACACCGACGATTTGGAGACAATACTCAGCACCAATGAGTCGTATAAGTTATTTTAGTTGTTTTAAGGCATTATCACAGTAAGAATGCAACAATCTACAAAGGTGTTGACGTCATGTCCCTATTTAATATTGTGCATATATTAAAGCTTGTCATATTTGAGAATATGCTTGCATATAAAAATGTTAAGTCATATATTTTGTCTATTACTTATGGGTTTGAGAAAAAATTGTGAGCCGAAAACACCCTTCAAATTGGAAGGTTTACATTTGGGCCACAAAAATACTATTAAAATAAAATAATATGAATAATATTGAAATAAATATAAACAAAATCTCTTCAAACTTGAAACAGAGTTTGTCAAGATCCAAGTATATTTCATAGCTGAGAATGTTTTTCCCATAGTTAATGTGTTTCTATCACTTGATAATTATCAAACTAAGTGTTGTTGTGTGAGGGATAAAGTTATTTTCTCCCTTTCTTTTCCCTCTTCTATACTTACCCATTTTTCCCTTTTCTTCTTCCCCTCTATTATCCCTTTTTGGTTCTATACTTAGTCGCATTTCTATGATCGCGGGTTCCTGGGTTGCCGGACTGATAGATCCTCATCTCCATCTATATCCATCCTCACATCACGAGTCCAACCGACTGTCGTTCCTTTCCATACTTAGCCAATTTTATGACGGCGGGTTCCCGGGTTGGCACTATCGAACTATCATGCCCTTTGTTCCATGATATACATCTTGCACCCAACACTTCTGTGATCTACAATTCGATGCCAGACTCCTCAAACTCCCAAGCTTCACTCTACCTACGATGAGTCCATTTGAATGCCCCACCTTTCCATACTTAGTCGATTCTTCACTTCCTATTGTCACAGATTCATGGGTTCACAGACTCCCGGGTTCACAAAAGTTTCAAAGCATTTTTCACTCCCGTCCATCCCCACCACCTTCACGCCCTTCCCAATGCACATTACTTATGCTTTTATTAGTGACAACTCACCACACAGGTTCAAAAATATTGGCATTAATAAGAAAAAATCTCGAGGACATCTCCCATTAAACCACATTAAACCAAGATTTACGGGAGATTATATTATCATCCTCCATCGTTCATTTTAAATACTATCAGGACACAATTACTGTCACAGGTTGCAATACAAACAAATCTTCATCAAAGCATTAGATTTTCTCACAGGTACCCCAGGTGCACCCCAGTCACCTAAACTGATCAATAGTTCGATCTACCAAATCAACCTCCCTATTATCGAATTGGCAGAGGTGAATATTATGGGATCCGAAATTGTTTTTGTGTTGATATTGAATTGGGAAAAATCGTTCGTTATTTTAGTTTTTTTAAGGCATTGTCACAATAAGAATGCAACATTATGCTAGCCCACTGTTATCTACAAAGGTGTTGACGTCATGTCCCTATTTAATATTGTGCATATATTAAAGATTGTCATATTTGAGAATATGTTTGCATATAAAAATGTTAAGTCATATATTTTGTCTATTACTTATGGGTTTGTGTTAGCGATCAAAATGCACTGGTATTTTTTAGAGTGTTTTCATCACTCTCTACTTGATTTATTGCTTTCTTAAGTCTTTTGGCTAGTATCCTTAACCTTCAGATTATTTATCAAGTTCCTGTTGATCACTTTTGCCCAAAAATCCTTTCGTTTTGCCCTCTTGACCTGCAATACAAAAATGCAATTAAATTGGTAAGCCCAAATCTATACTTTGTGGATTTTCAAATATAAAAAATATACATTTATTTTTTATATTTTTTTATCAAAATAGGTGGTGTATGTTTAAGTGAGCCTAATCTATCCTAAGTCACACTACATATCGAGCTAATCCATATGCCAAAGACCATATTCAACGCATAAACCAACACACTCCCAATGCAAGATGCCAGGTGCCAAATGATTGTGCAGGTGTTGAAGAACTAAATGTAGCCACGATATATATGAGGGTGTTCCCAATTTCTCATCCGTTCCACCATTTTCATGCATGGATGTGCAGAGGGGAGTGCGCTACAGATTTCACAGTACACTGCCAAATTTCCTGGGCACTGTGATTTCTACATTGGGCACTACCAACTCTCCTGGGTGCTGTAAATCTCACAGTGCACTACCAAATCTCCTGGGCGCTACCAACTCTCCTGGGCGCTGTGGATTCCATAGTGCGCTACCTAAATTCGTTACCAAATTTCTAGCAGAGACGAATTTTGCACAAAGATACACCAGAATGGCGCTACTTATTTTGCTACTTGTCTAGTTTTGAGGTTGTGCTACAGAATTACAGGAAATTGGTTGAAGGC
>JASDQU010737959.1:183635-195050 GCA_032191745.1 Picea mariana
TCGATTATTTACCCATGGTCGCTGCGGATTCCACACAGTTTCTTCAGCTGGCTCTTCAGATCACTCGCCCCTCTCTCTGGTTGACCGTCCTTTGTTCTTATCGCCCACATATTTCTTTCTATCAACCTTTGATTCTGCTTGTTCGGCGCCCGCTTGCCTCCTATTTTCTCGGACCTTCATTCCATCATGTGGTGGAGGTCTAGAGCTCCCTGTTCTTGCCCAATTTGCACCTCCGAAGACCTCCAAGAATAGTTTCAAGCACTGTGAACAAATTGCAAGAGGATGGAGGAGCGCTCAGACGCACAACATCGAGAGCTAAAATAGGAAAATCAAGGGATTCGTGAAAATTTGGCAGGTCTTCAGTCCCAATTGCAACAGCAAGAAATCCCCCATAACCAAGAACTGGCGATAGTTTTAAGAGGAGTCAATCAGAATACAAGACATATTGGGGTTGTTACCCAGCGACTGGAAAATCCTTAGCAACCAACACATTTAGTTGGCACTGATGAATCTCGGCTTCCCTCTTCTTTTCACTCTATTGCTAGTAATGACCATCATGTTCCCATAGTGCCAGGCTTCACAGACCGCTACCACGCAGAAGAGAACCCAGAACACCAATACGCAGAGGAGAACCCAACATAGGCGAATCTAGAAGCTCGACTAGCGGAACAACAGGAAGAACTCGGGCAGTTTCATAACTATTAATCAGGTCTTTTATGAAATGCAAATTTTTGTTGTTGTTAAATGTGTATATCGCCATTTTTACATGGCAGAATTGTAGCTTATATGGACCAGTTGTTACAGTTTTCTTAGGCCTAGATAGACATTTACGCTCCTTTGGAAGCAACAGAGATACTCGCACCCTGCCATGTACTTTTTTGAATTTTGGCGGCCTTCTTTTTTTAATATAAATACCCCCAACCATTTCTGTTAAAAGAAAACATATTAGCATTGTCTTGAATCTATTAGAGGAGCAACAAGTATATGTGAAACCTTCCAAGTGTTCCTTTGGGGTTCAAGGAGTGGTATATCATGATGGTGTCGAGATGGACCCTAACAAAATTAAAGCAATGTTGGAATGACCATTTCCTCAAAGCTCGAATAATCTTAGGGCATCCTTAGGATTTACAAGATATTGTTCCAAGTTTGTCAAGAACTATGTTCAAGTAGCAACTCCTCTAACAAAATTACTATAAAGAATGTATTTTTTTCATTGAAGAAGCAACCCATTCCTTAAGATGGACATGTGTAGTGCTCATGTCTTGGCCACATTTTACTTCATAAAAGCCTTTATAGTGGAGTGTGATGCCTTGGGGTAGAACATTGGTGTTGTTTAATGCAAGAAGGAAGACCACTTACTTATGAAAGTTGTTAACTTAAAGGAAAGAGCTTACTCAAACCCATTTATGAGAAGGCAATGTTGGTCGTACTACGTGCAATGAAGAAATGGTCTCCTTACTTAATAGGAAGATACTTCAAGGTAAAACATATCATGGTAATCTAAAGTGCTTCTTAGAATAATCACTATCTTTATAAAAGCAATAAAAAGGGGTCACAAATATGCCGATTATGACATTGAAATTATCTACATAAATGGGGAAAGAGAAAGTGGTGGTGAATGCACTTTCAAGGAAATAAGAGGACACAAAGGTATAAATTTGTGGTATTTCCATTCTACAAGTTGTTTGGCTAAAAGAGGCAAGGATAGAATGACAGTGTGATTAGATTACGTGGAAACTCATTCAACAACTTCAACACGATCTTAGTGCATCAAATAATTGTGTGTTGAATAAATATTTACTTTTGTATAAGGATCACCTATATTTTTGTAAGAAATCCCAACTCAAATAGAAGTTCGTTCTTAACTGAACTTTTTTCCCGTAGGTGGACATTGAAGATTTTTGAAAAACTTATCTTAAGATCAAAAAGGAATTTTTTTATGAAGGCCTACAAACTGATGTTCAAAAGTTTGTAGCATAGTGTTTGGTTTTCCAATATAACAAAGGAGAGATGATTAAGATCTCAGGTCTTCTAAAACCATTAGCCACACCAAATCAACATTGGGAAGAAGTCTCAATAGATATTATCACGATTCTACTAAAACTTGAAGGGAAGAATGACACCATGGTGGTGGTGGATCAACTCACAAAGTATGCTCATTTTTTCTCACTTCCTCATCCTTTTAAAGTAAGGATGGTAACCACAACATTCATGAAAAATGTTAAGAAGTTGCATGTAAACCCCAGGATTAGTGTAAGCGACAAAGATCCCATTTTCACTAGTAATTTTTGTAGTTGTTTGTTTTCTTTTTTGGGCCCTGAATCGCTCATAACTTCTCTTATCATCCCCAATTGGATAGGAAAATCGAGATTACGAATAATTGTATGGAAGGTTATCTCCATTGCTTTACATTTGATAAATAGTCATAATGGGTCAAGTGGTTACCTTTAGTAGAATGGTGGTACAACACTTCCATACTTCATCCAAAATGTCCACACTTATGACACTCTATGGCTATCATCCTCCATCCATCACATCACTCTTGAAAGGAAACCTAAGGTTCAAGCAATGGAGGATCACATCCAATACCAAGAAGAGGTTCTACAACTATTGAATGACAACTCAGCTACATCAAAAAACGAGATGAAATAACAAATATATCAACATTGCAGTGAAATGCACTTTGAAGCAGGGGATTTAGTATATATTAGGTTGCAACCATACATATAGATATCTCTCAAGTAACAAAAGAAGAGCAATAAATTAGCACTAAAGTACTATGGTCCCTACAAGGCATTATAAAGGATTGTCAATATGGCTTACAAATCAAAGTTGCCTTCTTTTTCACATGTACATTCAATCTTCCATGTTTTTTACTTTAAAGAAGGTAATTGGTGACAAGATCCCAGTCCAGACTAATTTTTCAAAGCTTGATGAAGAGGGAAAATTCATATTAGAACCTAAAATAATTATTGAAACTTGGGCCAAGTAACCAAGGACTTGAGAAATTATTGAGCACCTCATCAAGTGGAAGATTAAGAATCCACCAACAAAAGGTGCAAATTGGGAAGATGACTTCTTCCTACAAAAGCTTCCACAATTGATTAATGTTGAGGGAAACACTTGTTTGAAGGGAAGGGGTATGTTAAGCCCCTAACCATAAAACCCATTCACTATTATTATGTTAATTATAATTATGTCATCTTAACATTGCTTTCTAGCACTCTTTGTATCCTATGTATACATCAAGGAGACTCATTTAAAGCATCATCTTATCTCATGCATTTGATATTTTGTAATATGAGGTTGTACCCTTGAAAAGACTTCTTATGCATTTAGTCTTTCATTTGATTTAGGCATGACATTATTGATTTGGGTCTTTCCATACTTATTTTTTTATTTGGGCATTGACTAGGACTTTGGGAAACAAATTCAGTAAGTAGTTGGCCTTCAACTATTAATATGCTCAAGATATATTCTCTTTGGGACAAAAATTATCATTCCCCATGTTAATCATAGTTCCAAATGTTTTATTATGAATGATTTATCTATATACATGTAGTAGGCACGAGTCCACAAAATTCCATGTTGTTTTGTAAAATTCACAGAGGAAATATTACATGCTTGTTGTTTTGTAGAACTCAAAAGGAAAATGATCCATGCTTATTGTTTTGCAAATTTTACAAGGGAAATAATCCATGCTTGGGGTTTTTTGGTTGGGAATTTTGATCAAAGCAACAAGTAGCCTATCTTGGATCAAAGGTTGGTTGTACATAGAAGTTTGTGACTTAGGTAAACTACAAGAAAATGTGTTGATGTGCGTTTACATGGTCACCTCTATCTCATCAATCGTACCTTGAGGTTGAGAGATAAGCTTATAATAATTGATAAACTCCCTCTCAATCTCGGCTTATTATGTGACATTGTGTGTCCACTTTTAATATGGGGATTCACTTAGATACATATTTAAAGGCCAATGATACAAATATGTTTTAGTAGGCTTATAATTGGTTCTAATCTAGTATAGATAAGCCCTAATTTGAGCATCTTCCCCTATCCTAACCTCAATACTCTTGATAATATGTTAATATTTGTTTCATATCTTCATTGCAAGGGTTGATTTAAAGTATTTTGTTGGCCTTTTCAGGGTCTTGTGTTACAATATCTTCTAGCCCTATCTTCATAGTGGAGATTTCTCTCATAAAGTTGCATAGAAATGAAATTGTTTTAATGTTAATGTAGTTCCACTAGTGTATCCTATCCATATTTCCCCTTGGCCGAGGGATCAAGTTCTAACCCCAATGGAAATTATATAAATGATTATAGTAATGCTAGTGAGAATATCAAGTAATTAGTGGGAATTTTACATATTTATCACATGGACCCCACACCATGTCATTAACTATCAACTGATGATGGTCAAATACAATGTCTTTCTCCAATACCTAAACCAATCTCGAGCCTTCATATTAAAAGTAAAAACAATAGTCTAAAATCATGGTTTTATCGAGCCTCTTCTCGACAAGTTCCTTATCTTTTATTAAATGTGATGTTGTAAACAAGATATAAAAGGATTGTAGGGGGGTTTATAGGTATTGGGGGGTTATTAAAAAGTTATCCAATAGAAATAGGGGTTTTTAATTGGAAAATGTATTGGAAGGGTGGTTCAACAAATGAATTTTGGGAGGTATTTATCAATATCTACTGAAATTAGGGGTATTCTTTGATATCCTATGAAAGCACATGTTATGTCACAAGTTCACTGAGTGAATATCCCGTGGGTTTGACATCTTATTAAATTTGCCACAAACAAACTAGTTGGCCTTTGCAATATTATCAACCATCCAAAGTCAAAATATTGTACATTCTAAAACATTATTCAAGGCATAGATATTACTAACCCTTAAAGTGTGACATTCCAGGTTTAACAAAACCTGAACCAGTCTTTAAGAATGGTACAAGCCCCAATATGAAACACATGCAACACATCTAGGAGAGAAAATGGTGATTGTGCCTCCTTTTCCTTCCCCGTGTGACGTAAACTAGAGTTATGGCTTTGGGACATGTGAAATTCAAGTATTATTCAATACAAATGCTATAACCTCGATTTCTTGTAGATAGATTAAGTCTAAAATATACACTAACATATTCCTATAATTCTACTTTTTATACAAGGGTTTATAAGAGCCCCAATATTCCATGAGAAAACTTTCATGATGGTTGAAAATGGGGAATTTCTTCACAACTTTCATCGATACCCATGTAATCCTCTAGGACCCAGAGGCATTGAAGATTGAAGGATATGTGGTTAGAAATAAATAACCAGGAGTCTTAGGTTAGGCAGAGCTTTGCCTTCTTGGGTTGGGTTTTCCCCTGAAGGATTGAAAAGAGTAGTGTGTTGAAACACACACTGACATTGAGAGGGGGGGGTGAATCCGTGTCTAGAACTTTTGGCTATTTTCCACACTTTCATAGATTAACTAAATTATATGAATAAGATATATGTAGTTCAATTAATTATTCATAAACATGCATAACACACATTGTATGAAGTATATAAAATAACTTTCTTTTATTTAATTAACTTGAATGAATACAAATAAAAGCAATCCTTTAATATCTTCAACTTCAACTAAATATGAGAGATCCAACTCTTAGATACAAGACCCAACTTGTAGTTCTCGGATCAAACTGAGAAATGAGGTATCCAACCCACATAACAAGGCCCAACTTGTTAATCTTAGATCCAACTAAGATGTGAGGAATCCAACCCTCATAACAAGACTCAGCGTGTAAACAGGCACCAACCTAATAGAACGAACTTTCATTCAATCCATTATATATATATATATATATATATATATATATACTATATATTATATAAACCAGAAATGGTGGTGAATCTCAGTGTCTTGGTGGATATATATATATCCACCAAGACACCAAGATTCACCACCATTTCTGGTTTATATAGTATTTAAATAGGTATAAGATTGAACCATCATGTCTTTTGACATTAACCATTGCACCTCTTCATTTAATTTTAACACAAATAATCTTCTCTTTTTATTCATTAATTTATTGTGTAAGTTTCTCAATTAATTAGAAGATTGATCTTGATTCGAATTCATCCACATGAGTTGATCACAGGTATGGATAGACTCCTTATATTGTTCCCATGCTTCTACTGCATCCCTAGTTCTTCAACAGATTAGATTCGAGCTTTTACCGACTCTCTGTACTGATATGGTGTTAATCTTGTCAAATTACAGGCCTTTAACTATTTTACATAAATCATATTCTGCAAAGGCACTTTCTTCAACCCAATGTTCAAATGGCTGCAGGCTCAAAACCACAGGCTTATCCATTTAAGCGATGTTCCTAACGCCTCTTCTTTCACCCTTATTCCTATATCATGAGACCAATGTTGGAACCAAGTCCTTCGGACTTCAACCTTCTTGCATTTAATGAGAGTAATACTTCTCGAAGTAAACTTCGTCAAAGTACATATAAGCTCTCCCTGTTGAAATATTTGTCATATGCCCTTCGACTAAGAACCAAAGGCTTAACTCATTTTTGTCGTGTAGTTATTGAACTTGGCCCTCGAGTTGCTTAAGAACCTTCACATGACCAGGAGCTAGGTTGTAGACTTAGGCAAAAAGGAACTTCGACTCTTTGGGTATTCAAGATTATTAGAGTTTGCAAACCTTGTATTCTTCTGGAGTAAATTTCGTCAAAGTGTGTATACTCTATTCACTAGTATATCAGACGATCGATTTTAATCTTCCGTTGAATGGATGATCTTGGATTACCCAGAGGCTTCAATAAAATCGACAATCATGACTTAATCAAGAGTTGAGATCTATGGTATGTGCTCTTTCAACATAGTGGAGCTTTAATACTTGGCCACTTTGCACTTTAATCTCGAGTTGACGCGTGTCCATAAACTTCAATGGTCTAGATCATTGTGCACTGCCTCCACCAAGTTAATCTTCATGCACGTTAATTTTGCGCTTTTGGATCTTGACAGTGGATCTTCCTCCTCAATGGACGATCAGATCTTATTTCAGAGCTTCGACACTCCAGGACTTCAGGTTACTAGAACTCTGAAGTAGTTCAATTCCTCAGGAGGTTTACCTACCGAATAAGTCATAAAATGACGGTGATCGCTTGTTGTCGGTTAACATCTCATGCTTACAATATTTTTCCACGGTGCTTGATCATCGGTCGAGAATGCTCTTGAAGTAGATCAACGATTAGCGTTACTTCATGATTCACGCTTACTCTATCTTTCCACTACGCTTGATCTAATGGTCATGAGATATCTTGGAGGATCTTAGATCAACGACCAACGTTAGTTCGTGACTTCGACCTTCGACACTTCAGGATTTTTTGCTGGTAGGAGAAGTTGGACATCCCCGGAGGCTGTAATCCCTGAGTGATGTGGCATACTGACATCACCTAGGTTGACATGGACCCATAGTATGTGTGCCACATGTCACCCTGATTTGTGACTTTCACAGTACTTATGTGCCACATCGACCTTGACACTTGTCACCATTTGATTGGGCCATGTGTCATCTATTGCTGACATGGACCTACCGATGTGTCACATGTCTTCCTCTTGGATCTAAAAGTTGTAGATTCATTTAAAGTTCCCTATTGATCTGACAGTCTCTGTTTACTTTCAGGACTCTGTGCCTTTGGCACCACTTATCCTATACTTCCACTACTTCATCCAATGATCGAGAATGGTCCCGAAATGGATCAACAATTAACGTTACTTCTGAACTTCAGTATTTCAAAGCTTACCCTATCCTTCCACTTTATGTCGATCAATGGTCAGCGAGATTTCCCAGCTCTTCCTTTGATCCAACAGTCGACGAGAGTTCGTGACTTCTAGGCTTCGACCTTTGGGTATTCCTAAACGATTCAGACTTCTCTTCGCCTTAGTGGTTAGTGCCAGAGTTGAACACCTTCTGTCCTTTAGTGCAATCTGACGGTTCAACATTTTCATTCCAGATTGACGATCAATGCTTAATTCTAGATCAAATCTTGATCTAACGACTGAGAAATCACCCGAAGCTCCTTCCTGATTGACAATTGGCATTATTTCATGACTTCATAATTTTGTGGATTCTTCCTTGTCTCTAGTAATCATCAAAGTGGCGAAGTGGCGAAGTTCTTTATCCCCTACTTGATCCAACGGTCCATAATGCTACTGCTTCAGATATGATAGTTGAGGTTTAATCCTTACCAACCTCTAACTTCACCTTCATCTAACGATCCTGGATTGTCCCGAACTAAGAATGAACGACTCCTGTAACTCGATCCTTTACAACAAGATTTCTTTACTCGCAGAACTCTGTTTCGGATTCACTTGAATGCGATAACTCCTCTTGAGCTTTACATTCGTGCGCTTGTTTATGCACTGTCTATACACAATCACAATACCCTATTTCTCTTGATTTTTTCCCTCAACCTTAACATTGTGTGCTCTGATTCTGTGTGTGTATTCTTTGTAGAATTTCCCTGCTATCTCTCTTGAGATTTAGGAACATAGGATCACTGTTGATCCTGTTGTGATCAACAATGATCACGAATAGCTTCTGCCCCAAGATGATCTTCCTTTTTCTCTGTTTATTGTACATGTTTGACTCATGTTGCCATCAATGACAACACACAATCAATATTTCCAACAATCTCCCCCTTTGGCATTGAGGGAAACATATATGTAAAACAAATACTTTTGCTCCCCCTATCACTGATCTCATTTTCAAGTTGGAGGATTGAACTTTTACTTATACTAAATATTGATACCAAATTTGTTTTACTATTTTTCTCCCCCTTTGACATCAATGACAAAGAGTTAAAATTTTTACTGCTTTTCTCCCCTTGTGAATGTGCCAGCGGTTATCTCAATTTCTTGGGATTTTGTTTTAAAAACATGTAGTCTTATTGATACCGATTTTTGTAGTGATTAAGTCTTTTAAACCTAATCCAATGACTTCCTCATTTGATGACTAAATTAAATACTCCTCCTAAGTTTTAACTATTTCATAGGGTTTTACTGTCTTCTCCTTTGTCATAAAGGACAAGGGTGTGAATCTTACTGATCTTCTTGATCTGTTTCTTCTTCTTCTTCTTTTTGCATTTTTCTTTCATTGGCTAATGGACTATTGATCTGCATGATATCGTCAGGATCTGCTATTGTGTTGTATTCTCCTTTAGGAACTCTCCATTCTTGAGTTTGATCCATTCATATTCAAATCTCTGAATTTCACATTCCTTATTAAGAACTTCACCATCGTTTTCTTGTTATTAATTTCTTCATTTTTAGGTGCCAGATCATCTTTCTTGCTTTCTATTTCAGATTTTCTTCTCCATACCTTTTTATGAGATATTTTGTTTTTGGATCTTTCTTTTTTAAATTTGTCCTTTGAGATTTGTCATCTCTTATTTTCTTCCAACCTTTATTAGATTTTTTTCCTGACTTGTATGAATTATTTCTCATGGATTGACTTCTTGATTTTCTGCAGTTTTGGGATTTGTGGCCAAACCTATCACAATTGTAGCATCTTGTTGTTTGACAAAACTTTGTTGTGTGGCCAACATAATTGCATCTCCAACATCTCATTAAGTTATTGGACCTTCCTGAATTTTTCTTTTCAGGACTCTTGCATTCAAATGCTTTGTGACCAAAGTTATTACAATAAAAGTAATAACCATTGAAGGTGGTTCCATATTTGAGTCAGTGGTGACATGAGAAGTTTGTCTTTTGATATGTTTCTTGTTTTTTACTTTTATAGCTTCCTTCCTTGAAAAAGTTCATGGTTTGTTTTTGGTTTGTGACTATACCTTTTTCTTTTGAGGAGTATGATCCTTTATCATGTTTTTGAATGGTGCTCCATTTGCCACCTTCTTCTTTTTTATTGTATCTAAGACCGGTTCTGTCATTAGTTGGTCTTTGATTGTTCCAGATCCTATCTAGGATAACTGAGTTGTTCTGGAATTTGACAGTTGTTTTTATCTTTTCATTCTTCTTTTTGAGGTTGATAACTTCCATTTCCAACATGTGACACGTTTCTTCCTTTTTAGTCAACTAAATCTTCGAGGCTTCTTCTTTTTCCTTAGTTTCTTCAAGTTGAGTCTTTAGATTGATGACTATTTCTACAGTATCACCCAAGACTTCTATGCAGTTATTGGTTTTGTCATATGTCTTCAACTCTTCTATATCTTTTGTTAGATCAACAACTTCATTCTTCAATCTTTTGATTTCTTCCTAGTTTTCTAGCTGAATCCTTTTGAGGTTGATGACTTCCAATTCCAACATGTGGCATGATTCTTCCTTTTTAGTCAACTGGCTCTTTAGGATTTCTTCACTTTCCTTAGCTTCTTCAAGTTGAGTCTTTAGACTGTTGACCATTTCTTTTGTTTCTTCTCATTCTTCTGTGCATTTATTGAATTTGTCATACATCTTCAAACTGTTCATTTATTTTGTTAGATTAGCAACTTCGGTCTTCAATCTTTTGATCTCTTCTTCTTTGTATTCTAGTAGAGTCTTTTGTTCTTTCTCTTCATGGTTGTTAGATTGATCTAGCTATTGTAGTAACAACATATCTTTCTTTTGAAGTTTCTCCAACTATTCAAAAGTGCACATAACTGTGTATTCAAGCTGGTTAAGAACACCCTTAGTAATTTCAATATATAGACCATTTCCTCATTCCATACTAATCACTTCAAATGTAGCTACAACATCAGTCTTAAAATCTAATATTTTTTCTTTAGTGAATACTGTGGTATTTATCAATTCCTTGATGCAATAGTCTTCTCTGTTAATGATTGGGGTTTGCATCAATTCTTTATGGAATTGTTCTCTTCTATGTTTTGTTCTTTATTCTGATAATAATTTTTTTATCTGTATTTTGTCCTTCAATCTGATTGGATTTTTCCATTTCCGAGTTTTGTTCTTTAATCTGATTGGATTTCTCTGTTTTGTTTTATTTGGAATTCTCCATTTATGAGTTTTGTTCTTTAATCTGATTTGATTTCTCCGTTTCTATGTTTTGTTCTATAAACTGATTGGAATTCTCCATTTCTTTGTTTTGTTCTTTATTTTTATAAGAATTCTCTAGTTGGAGCCATAGTACTTTAGTAGAGGTGCAGTATCCCATCTTTTCTTTGACTTGGTCTGACAGTCCATTCTAGATTGCCTTTAATGCTATTGAATTATTTTTCTTTGCTTCTTTTGCAGTTTTGGATTTGTTCTTTGAGGTAGTTGAGTACCAAGGTTTAGATACTACTAAGTCCCAAACACCGGATCCTCTTGACTTCATATACCTTTTTCATTCTTTCCCTCCATGAAGAGTAGTCTGTTCCATCAAATAAGGGAGCTTCATTTGTGGAGAGAGCCAT
>JASDQU010737959.1:228560-263116 GCA_032191745.1 Picea mariana
TAGTGTTAGTGTGTGTTTCAAAAATTGCTATCAGAGCGGGTGCTTTCAGCTTAGTTTAAACATTGGAAGGTAGATTCTGAAAAAATGGGTGGACAAATGACTCTCTCCACAAATGAAGCTCCCTTATTTAATGGAACGAACTACTCTTTGTGGATGGAAATAATGAAAAGGTATATGAAGTCAAAAGGATCTGGTGTTTGGGATTCAATAGTAACTAAACCTTGGTACTCAACTACCTCAAAGAACAAATCCAAAACTGCAAAAGAAGCAGAGAAAAATAATTCAATAACATTAAAGGCAATCCAAAATGGACTGTCAAACCAAGTTAAAGAAAAGATGGGACACTGCACCTCTACTAAAGTACTATGGCTCCAGCTAGAGAACTCTTATCAAAATAAAGAACAAAACAAAGAAATGGAGAATTCCAATCAGTTTATAGAACAAAATAGAGAAACAGAGAAATCCAATCAGATTAAAGAACAAAACTCATAAATGGAGAATTCCAATGAGTTTATAAAACAAAACAGAGAAACGAAGAAATCTAATCATATTAAAGAACAAAACTCAGAAATGGAGAAATCCGATCAGAGTGAAGAACAAAATATAGATAAAAGAAATTCTTATCAAAATAAAGAACAAAACATAGAAGAGAACAATTCCATCAAAGAATTGATGCAAACCCCAATCATCAACAGAGAAGACTACTACATCAAGAAATTGATAAATACCATGGTATTCACTAAAGAAAAAATATTATATTTTAAGACTGATGTTGTAGCTACATTTGAAGTGATTAGTTTGGAACCAGGAAATGGTCTATCTTTTGAAATTACTAAGGATGTTCTCAACCAGCTTGAATACACAGTTATGTGCACTTTTGAAGAGTTGGAGAAACTTCAAAAGACAGATATGTTGCTACTACAACAGTTAGATCAATCTAACAACCATGAAGAGAAAGAACAAAAGACTCTGCTAGAATAGAAAGAAGAAGAGATCAAAATATTGAAGACCGAAGTTGTTAATCTAACAAAATAAATGAACAATTTGAAGATGTATGACAACTTCAATAAATGCACAGAAGAATTAGAAGAAACAAAAGAAGTGGTCAACAATCTAAAGACTCAACTTGAAGAAGCTAAGGAAAGTGAAGAAATCCTAAAGAGCTAGTTGACTAAAAAGGAAGAATCATGCCACACGTTGGAATTGGAAGTCATCGGCCTCAAAAGGATTCAGCTAGAAAACGAGGAAGAAATCAAAAGATTGAAGAATGAAGATCATCATCTAACAAAAGATATAGAAGAGTTGAAGACATATGAAAAAACCAATAACTGCATAGAAGTCTTGGATGATATAGAAGAAATGGTCATCAATCTAAAGACTCAACTTGAAGAAGCTAAGGAAAAAGAAGAAGCCTTGAATATTTAGTTGACTAAAAAGGAAGAAACATGTCACGTGTTGGAAATGGAAGTTATCAACCTCAAAAACAAGAATGAAAATACAAAATCAACTGTCAAATTCCAAAATAACTTAGCTATCCTAGATAGGATCTGGAATAATCAAATACCAACCGATGACAGAACTAGTCTTAGATACAATAAGAAAGAAGAAGGTGGCAAATGGAGCACCATTCAAAAACATGATAAATGATGATACTCCTCAAAAGAAAAAGGTACAGTCACAAACCAAAAACAAACCATGAATTTTTTTGAGGAAGGAAACTATAAAAGTCAAAAACAAGAAACATATAAAAAGACAGACTTCTCATGTCACAACTGACTCAAGTATCGAAACACCTTCAATGGTTATTGCTTTTCTTGTAATAACTTTGGTCACAAAGCATTGGAATGCAAGAGTCCTAAAAAGAAAAATTTAGGAAGGTCCAATAACTTAATGAGATGTTGGAGATGCAATTATGCTGGCCACACAACAAAGGTTTGTCAAACAATTAGATGCTACAATTGTGATAGGTTTGGCCACAAATCCCAAAACTACAGAAAATCAAGAAGTTAATCCATGAGAAATAATTCATACAAGTCACGAAGAAAATCTAATAAAGGTTGAAAGAAAATAAGAGATGACAAATCTTAGAGGACAAATTTAGAAAAGAAAGATCGAAAAACAAAATATCTCATAAAAAGGCATGGAGAAGAAAATATGAAATAGAAAGCAAGAAAGATGATCTCGCACCTGAAAATGAAGAAATTAATAACAAGAAAATGAAGGGTGAAGTTCCTAATAAGGAATGTGAAATCCAAAGATTTGAATATGAAATGGATCAAGCTCAAGAATGGAGAGTTCCTAAAGGAGAATACGACACAATAGCAGATCCTGACGATATCATGCAGATCAATAGTCCATTAGCCAATGAAAGAAAAATGCAAAAAGAAGAAGAAGAAGAAACAGATCAAGAAGATCAGTAAGATTCACACCCTTTTCCTTTATGACAAAGGAGAAGACAGTTGTTACACATTATTTTGGTCACCTAAGTGATCACCTAACAAGATGTGTTCATGTTCCCTGCAAATATTAAAAGAGACTTTCTCCATGGGAAAAGTGATTTACTTTCCTCTTTCAAAAACCATGTCAAGGAAGGTCATCACACCCTTCTATATGCATGGGGTGCGGTGATGCCTGATCGTCACTATCTGCCCTAAACCTGGACTGCAACGTCGTCACATGTTGCTCGTGCATAGGGTGCGATGATGCTTAAAGCATAGGAAATGTCAAATTTCACGAATGTTCTAGAAGGGAATCTTCTAGAAGATGAGGTGGCCTCTGATCGGTTTGGATCTTACTCGCTTATCTGATTTGGTGGGATCATCCTAATCTCTTCATCCATCTCTCTTTCACACTATATAAAGAGGGATCTCTCATGGAAAAGGCTAAGGTTGGATAGGCTAATATTTGTATGGAGAGTTCTACTTCATATTATGCTTGAGAGCTTTGCTTTAGTTCTTCAAGTCAGATTGTGGATCTTCTTCATCCAAGGTATTTGGAGCAAAGGTGTGTGTGTTGAAGCAAAGAGACATTGAAAGGGGACCTTGCAACATCAAGGCATAGGTTGTATTCTCCACTTTATATTCACTTAATACAATAATACATTTCTTCCCTATATAAGCATCTTGTCTTCTATTGTATAATTCCTTAATCATATACATAGACTTCATTAGAATACATATATCTTTGTTTTCCCTCTTTGTTGGTTTGTGATTCTTAGACAGGCTTGCTATTATGCAAACTCAAGGAAGGAGCTACAAGGAAGACACTAGCAAGGATCAAGCTTCATTTAAAAGGTATGTCACTTGTACCTCTTTAAACTAGTTTATATGATGATGAAGTTTAAGGCGAAGTGTGTATTTTGTTTTATCTTGTTCTAGTTTCCTGTGGAAGTTAGGGAGATCTGTTTGTGTCCGCACTTACCGATTAATCCGATAACAAAATTGGCGACCATACTGGGGATACGACTTTCTTTTGGTTTTTTGCCTCGTATTTGCTTTTAGCCTGCCTTCTTTTGGTCAAATTCATTCTCTGAGTCTGTAGGTGATCCATCTAGACTCCCTGGGTCTGAAGGTTCAGTGAGAATTTTTGTCTTTCTTTCCATTTTCCTTTAGTTTCAGAGATTTTCGCACTGTACTATATAGACAGACTGCGATGATCCTCTGACGTCGCACTGTACCTTGTTGGCAGCACACGACGACCCTAGATCGTCACACTATGCTCCACTGCCACCTGCAACGATTCTTGTAGGAATTGTTGGAGATAGCCAAAAAAAAAAATTCCTGCCTAGTTTTGACTCAATTGTCTGGGATGAACTTCTAACACTACTGAATGATTGATTTATGAGTTTGAAGCTTGCATTTCATTGATTTTCGAAAATTGAAAGTTTTTCTTTTTAAATTTTGCAAGTTTTGTTTTTTTATTTTTGTCACAAGGATATAATCTCTAGATCTGGGTCCTGAGTGCCTTATTGACAAAGAATCCTTGATTTATTTGAAGTTTTGGATTGTTTTTACTTTTTGGATTGTTCATTGATTGAGAAACATTTTTGTTTGCATTTGACAAAAGGCTTGCCTATCATTTCATTTTTGTCTACATTATAAGTTTGATTTGGGAATAATGTTGAGAGTGTGTTAATTTTCTTGGATTATGCTTTCTTTCCTTCATTGCATCTCTGATCTGATTTGAGAAAGAAAGAACTGAAGTCATTCTTCTTTTTAGTGATCTCTCACAAGAAAATTGTTGCATTCAAAATATTTGTTAAATTAGAAAATTGGAAAATTTTGTAGCTTTTGATTATTTGGAATTTTGTTCATTCAAAAATTGAGAATTTGTGTTTCGTAGCTTTTGTATTTCAAAGAGAGATACCTTCTCCCTGTTGTAATTAGAGTTCATCGAATTGAAAGATTGCATAATCATCTCTTCTTGCATTTTATTGGGTCAAGGTCGATACATCATCAGTTTCATTTCATAAACAACAGCCTTTAAAATACAACGTTATTTTAAAATTTATTAGCAACTTTTATTTTTTAGAAATTCTCTTTACCAACATTACCTAGGATAGCCCTTTGGAATAGGTTGTAAGGCACACTCTCCAAAGCATCAAAACACACAATAGTATCTTGTGATAGGGATAGTTTAAATCCACTTGCTACATTTTGTCCTGGGAAGCCCTTCTAACACAAGGGTCAATCATGAGGTCGCATTAGGACTGACAGAGTTACTCACCCTGCTTTGTCGGTCTTAGTGTAGAGATTGCATGTATTATTGGGGGTCACTTGAGAAGAAAATCATGTGCGGACCTTCTCGATTTGATTTCGGGCTAGATACTCTGCCTTTACGCGTGGATTAGATTGTCGATTGTTTCCCCAAGCGTCATTGTCGTAATTGGTAACCTTAGTAGCCTATCTCTTTAGGGTCTTTACACGAGGTGACTATGGAGGGAAAAGTATTCACGGTACCTGGAATCGAAGTTGGTAAAACTCACTCGGGCTTCTTGGAGGGTATACCCACGATTACGTATGGGAGCTTGCACCAGGGTGTAAGTCTGTTAAGCAGGTCGTCAACGTAACTTTTCCACCCGCTTTATCCCAACCCCTTCTTGTCTTGATTTCGCGACGTTGGATTTCATCACCAACTAGTGACTTCGAAATAAGAAGGTTTGTTTGCTTATTTTGATTTCTAGATTTTATTAGTGAGTGTTGTTTGTTTCTCTAGTTGGCCATAGATTTGTTTCATTCTTTATTTGGTGGGCCAACATCAGCGCTCGTTTTTCACGTAAGATCCAATTGCTACCTCCGAAAGATCCGGACGATTACGTCCCTTTTCTTCCTAACTCACCAGAGGGCTCTCCTGAGGAAGCAATCAATAACGAAGTAGCCTTTGAGATTGGAAGTTCGACTCCTTTAGAGGAATTCATACTTCCCGTAAATCTGTTATTGAGTGTTGTCCAAGATCCACATTTGCTCTGGATGAATTCATCGGGAGACCTTGTTATTGACAAGAATATTGAAGTACCTATTGGACCTAACGCAGAGTCTGGAGTAGACGATCCAATTTTTCAGAGTGAGTCGTTTAGAACCCCAGATCACACTGCTGGAATTTTTAATCCTAGCTCTGTCCCTGCCTGTCCTTTTTAGAGAACTCCTTCGTGACACGATATTTTTGATAAACTAGCATTCCTAGCATCAAGAACGCCTGTGACTTATGCTGCTTGTATAGTACCTTCAGATCATTTTACTGGCACAACCTATAACGTCGTGACAGTTTCAGACCAATTATTGATTGGTTCTCACTCAATTCTTCCTCTCCAGATGGCCAACTCTACCATGGTTTCACAAGCTACGCATGTTTCTTCTAGAAATGTGGTCATCACTCAAGCTTCTATTGGAACACCACTTTCGCTTAGATAGAATCTGTCACTTCCCCCCTGGGTATAACGCTTTGAATACTTCCATTGCTATTCTTGCCCAAAATCCATCCGGAGGGTCTAATATTTTTGTTCCTCCTGGGTATAATGTTGCTAGTCATTTTGTTCCTACACCTACCCAGGTTCTCTCCTGGCGGGGCTTATGTTCCTCCTTCACCTTTGCCTGGAGGATCTAATCGTCCTGGCCCTAGTATCTCCAATACAGTTGGAGGCACCAGTCATTTTGTCACTTATGGTACTCAGATTCCTGTTGGAGGCCAACCTCAAGTTGGGGGGCAACCTCAAATTGGGGGAGAACCTCAAGTTGGAGGCTATAACCCAGTTTATGGACAAAGTATACCCAGATTACAATCTCAACCTTGGAATATTCATTTCCAAGGGAATAAAAAACCGTCTGGGGGGAAACATCCTCAAATTAATTCTTTTATTTCCCCTAATCTCAGACAACCGTATCCAGGTTCTATGAATCCTACTTGGGGTCAAAATTTTCAGTCTAATGCTCCTTTCCAAGGGAGATTACTTAATCAAAACCCTCCACAACCGAATCTGTTAGGACTGCCTAACTATCTACATACTGCTTATAGTCCTACCGATATACCTACGGGACTACCTTCTCAAAACTACCAGTTTCCTCAAGTTAACAGAGAATTGTCATTTCTTGCTACTTTGGATTTACCAAATTTATCTAGGATTTTGAATGATCCTATTTTAAATTCTCCTTATTGGTTCGTCATACCGGCCAAATTGTCGTCTGACATTCCTGAGTTTGACGGTCGATCAGGAGAAGACCCAAATAATCATGTCATGACTTTCCATCTTTGGTGCTCGTCCAACTCATTGATGGATGACTCTATAAGATTACGACTTTTCCAACGAACTCTCACGGGTTTGACAGTCAAATGGTATATTGAGTTACCACGAGGATTCTTTAATGACTTCAATACCCTAGCCATGACTTTCTTAACGCATTGTCAATTGCCAATTCGATATGAGACAAGAACTGAAATTTTGAGCTCATTTAAACAATCCTCTTCCACTCATATTGTTGATCATATCCATGAGTGGAGGAGGAGAAGATGCTTAATCAAAGTTCCCCTTCCTGATCAACCGTTGGCTAAGTGGTTTACCAAATCACTCATTAGTCATATAGCTCGTTATGTTTCCATGGGTGGTGTCGTCATTGAAGAGCAGGCGATTAGTCGTGCTTAATATTTAGATCTCATTTATTTGCAAACGGGCACACTATACGACTTGATTCTTGATGCTCCTCGTCCATCTACGACTCCTACCCCAACAACTCCAGTAGCTTCTCATGCTGTTGATGGCGTGATTGGCACTTTTCATGTTGAGACTCAGTCTAAACAAGCCATTCATACCAATCCGAAGTCTACTACCTCTAATGTACAAAATACTCCTAACCCAACTCCTTCCCCCGGTAAAACCTCTGAATTCAATTCGGTTCAATCTACGCCTACCAGTAAAAATCAAAATAAAAAGAAAGGGAAGGGTAGGAATAAGGAAAAAAAAAATAGTAATCAACAATATGAGAAACCCAAAACACAACCTGCTAACAACAAGGACAAACATAAACCTCGTTATCCTTGCCTTATCCGTGGTGATGATCATTATACGAAAGGTTGTCCACGACATGTTGAGGTTACTAAGTTCCTGCAAGGGACCGAGACACCTCCTGCACCCGTCGTCTTGTCACAACTGGTTCCTTATCAACAGTAGGCCCAACTAGTCATTCATGACCAACCTTATCCCTCTACCACGTCTTATGAACTTATGTGTATTGGTGACTCCAAGAAGAATGAAGTTGCAGTCGCAACTCGAGCCAAAGATTATACTCCTTCAAAAGAGAAAGTTGATGATTTACCACCTCCGTTGGTTCAACCTTCTCCACCAACTTCACCTCCAAACGGTCCTCTTCATATCGAACAACCGTGCCTAGATACAGTTCTTTGTCCTCCTCCTAAGGGCGTTGTTCAAAAGTCCTCATTTAATCCTCACGAACGTGGTGCCCAAAACTACAGTATTGTAGAAGACCTTGCACAAGCACCCTTTACGATGTCGGCTCTCAAAGTCCTTCAATGTTTTCCTACTCAACAGAAGGCGTTGTTAAAGGATATTGGTGGAATTGATCCTACCGATACTAATTTGATAATCTTTGACTTGGAAGATCATATTCCAAGGCTTCCTCCTCAATTAGCGTTTCAGATCCAAGTTATTGTGGAAAATAAGAATATTTGTCGAACCGTTATTGATGAAGGAGACTCGACTTGCGTTATGTCCATTACTTGTTGGAAAGCTATTGGCTCTCCTGCCCTTACCGAGTCACACAATACTCTTAAGGCCTTCAATGGTACAGGGTTTAAACCTTACGATGTTCTTCCTTCATTGTCTATTATGTTAGAAGGTAAGGCAGTTAATGTCAAGGTTGAGGTATTCGATGCACCTCTTGATTACAAACTTCTACTGGGTCGTAGCTGGATTGACTCCATGCGCGCAGTTGTTTCTACTCTTTTTCGTGTGTTACGTTTCCCACACCAAGGAAAAGTCATTACTGTTGATCAATTGGCCTTCTTTAATTCCGATTCACGTACCAGCAACGTACCCTTTATTTCGAAAACACCTCCCGGTTATGAGAATGTCGACGTGGGTCTTTTAAAAGATTCAACCTTGATGGGTACTTTTCCTATTCCGCCACCCAATATTCCTCCTCCTTTTGTCGCCTCGATTAGCATGATATCAACCTCTGTTCGTGAAACCCCTGAGTCTTATGACCCATGGACAATACCTAGCTCTGGTGAATATCTTCATTACGATGACATAATGCCTTTAAGTCCGGTGGAATCGGCTTATCACGCTATTGAATCAACAACGCCCTCTCCTCCTTCTCTCGGTGATACATCCCTTGATTTGTTCCACGTGATATTTCCTACTGATGAGATGATCATGATGGTCATGTCCATGGAAGATACTCCATGGGACGATCGACATCATCGTTCTATTCTCTTAATAGAACGTGAGACCATAGAGAGTTACCAACATATTTCGACTTCATCTACTGTTGTTGTTATTTCTTTTGTTTATGAGTCAACACACGATGTTTTGTATGAAGGGAACTAGAGTAATATTTCACCTATTGTTCCTCTTGACATGTCGATTAAACCTGGAGTCATGGGAAATGTTCATATCGGTGCCTCATGTTCTACAGATGAGGTCTGCACTTATAAAGCCCTTTTCCAAAAATTTTGTGACGTTTTTGCCTGGAGTTATGAAGAAATGTCTAGTATTGATCCTGATACTGTTGCGCATGAGATTAAGACTTACCCGAACGCTAAACCCGTTCGGTAGAGACTTCACCCAGTACATCCACGTAAAGCCGCTACTATTAAGCTTGAAGTTGAAAAACTTCTTAAAGCTGGCTTATTCTATCCCGTGGCTTTGACCGATTAGGTGTCCAATATTGTTCTGATTAACAAGAAACAAGGCACGATCCGTGTTTTTGTAGATTATAGGGATATAATCAAAGCTTGTCCCAAAGACAATTATCCAACCCCTTTCGTTGACCAGATTGTTGACGATTGTGCTAGGAGTGAAATCTTCTCCTTGATGGACATTTTTTCCAGCTATAATCAGATCAATATTTTACCCGTGGATCAACATAAGACTGCTTTTATTTGTCCTTGAGGAACCTTCGCATACCGGAAACTGTCGTTTGGTCTAAAAAATGTTGGAGCGACTTTTCAACGCACTATGTCTTACGCTTTTCATGACATTAAGCACATCGTACAACCCTATATAGATGATCTACCGATGCATTCCCTGCATCGACAAGATCACCCGACACATTTACGAGCTATTTTCCCACGTTGTCGTTATTATCGCATACGTTTGAATCCACACAAATGTGTTTTTTGTGTAGAATCCAGACGACTTCTTGGTTTTATCGTGTCTATACATGGGATTCGAGTAGACCCCTTGAAGGTTGAGGTTATTCTTAATCTACCTCCTCCTTCCACTCTACGCTAAGTCCAAAGTTTGTAAGGGAAGGCAAACTTTTTATGTCGATTCATTCCCAACTACGCTGAATTAACGAAAGGATTTACTCGGCTTCTCAAGAAAGGTTACGATTTTGTATGGGACGACACTGCAAAATAAGCTTTTGAAGCTTTGAAACTCGCCTTAACCCGTACACCACTACTGTTTCCACCTGATTATAGTCAAGATTATTTCATGTACTAAGCTGCTTCAGACTCTACCATTTTTATGGTTTTATTCCAAGAGGATGATTCACATGATGAACATGTTATATACTATTTAATTCAGAGTCTCACGACTACCGAAACCAAATATTTACATGTGGAGAAACTGGCCTTGACAGTTGTTCAACGTTTTCGTCACTACATCCCATCACACAGAACCACAGTCATTTCTGATTGCAACCCCATGCAACATATCCTTAATCAACAATTGTTGGGGGGCAAGTACACTAAATGGATAGTTATTCTCCAGAAGTTTGATTTGGAGTTTGAATGCGCCAAGTCAAAGAAGTCTTTGGTTTTTTTCGAATTGATATGTGACCTTCCCTCTACTGAGACATAAATTGTGGCAGAGGATTCCTTACCGAACGAATCCCTCTTTCTGATTAGTTTTGATGACATATGGTACGAAGATATTATCATCTATCTCTAGACCCAAAATTTCTGGCCTGACATTTCTAGTACAAATCGTCGTCGTATTCGGTATCAAGCCCATCAATACATTATCCTTGGTGATACCCTTTACCGTCGTGGTATTGATTCTGTATTTCGATGATGTCTTACCTACGATGAAGCTGAGAAAGCTTTGAATGACTGTCACTTCGGAGCATGTGGCGGTCATATGTCTGCGTATGCCACTGCCCAAAAGATCTTGCGAGTTGGTTATTTATGGCCTTCGTTGTTTAAGGATTGCATTGTTGTCATCCATAAATGCCACGCTTGTCAAACCTACAACAATAACATCATATCTCACCCTGCTCCTCTTCATCCTGTAGTTTCCATTGGTCCATTTGCTAAATGGGGTATTGACTTCATGACATGTAACCCTCACTCGGTCAGGGGGCATGGATACATTATTTTAGTTGTGGATTATTTCATTAAATGGGCCGAGGCGATGCCTACATTTGATAATAACGGGAAAACTGCGGCGTTATTCATATTCAATCATATCATTACTAGATTTGGTGTCCCTTAAGCCATCGTTACTAATCATGGTAGTCATTTTCGCAATTTCATGATGTCTGAACTTACTGAGAAGTTGGTTCTTCAACATGAAAACTCAACCCCCTATTATCCACAGGCCAATGGCCAGGTTGAAGCAATCAACAAAGTTCTCACTACTATGCTTCGACGGATGGTAGGAATTCATAAGTCAAATTGGCACACAATGTTGTTCTCAACATCGTGGGCATATCGGACATACGTTATATCCGCCACGAGATTCACACCTTTCTAGTTAGTATATGGTATCGAAGCAATTTTGCCGATTGAACGTGAAATCCCATCTTTGAAACTAGTTGTTGAACTTCTCCCTAACACCTCAGCTGAAGAGGAATGTCTTTTGTATTTGATGCAATTAGATGAAACTCGTCGTGATGCTGCCTTAGTCATTGAAACTCAGAAAAAGCGCGTCAAAGCTCAATATGACAAGCATGTCAAACCACATGTTTTTTCTGAAGGTGATCTAGTTCTTCTTTACGAGCAAGATCGCGATTTTCTAGGGGGCGGTAAATTCGAGCCTATGTGGCGGGGTCCTTATATTGTGAAACGAGTGTTGGAGAAAGGGGCTTATGAGCTGGTGGATTATGATGGAATTCCTTTGAGTGAACCCAAAAATGGGCTTTAATTGAAGAAGTAATATGCTTAAATCATTTTTGCATGAGTGTTGTGTATTTTAGTGTATCATACTCTTGTGTGCTTTTTTGTTTTTGGTTCTACCTTTCGACTGTTTACCTTGCATTATGCTTGGTTTCCAGATGTTGGTGTCTTCGCTACCCTATATTGGCTTCGCTGATGGCGCTAGTCGCAGTACTCAAAACTTAGCGTCTGTTGCTTGGGCAATCTATGCACCTACGGATGAATTAATCAGTCTACATGGTGTTTTCCTTGGTCGTGCAACTAACAATATTGCGGAATACAGTGCAATTATTGAGTTGTTAACTGACGATGTTTCACTTGGAATCCATCATCTTATTGTACGACTTGATTCGCAGTTAGTAGTACTACAGTTGACTAACGTTTATTCTATCTGAAGTCCTACTTTGTTAAGGGTATATTTACGAATTTTCCTCTTGGAACGTCATTTTGATTACATTGAATATCGACACATTCCTAGATGTCTATAGATATTAATCCTCCTCTTGTCTATGTCAACTTAGCCTCTGAGGTTGAGGACTAGGCGCCTTTCCGTTTGTTCCTAGTTTTATTTTTAATTATTTATCATGCCCAACATTCATATTAGTAAATACTTTTATATAAGCTATATAATAGGTTGTTGGTCTGTTATTTTTTGGTATAAAATCGTCAAATGTAATTTTTGTACAAGCATATCCATAACTCCTAAAACAGAGAGTCCTACAGATTATATGAACAACTTTGAAAATTTTGATGTCTATCATAGGTAGTATCATCCATTAGATTCTTAATAAGCATGGGAAGAATGCAATTTTTTTGACAATGATTAATATATGAGTAGCTAACTTTACAAAAAAATGATCAATAACATTAACAATTATAATAAATTGATAATCATAATCATAATCGATTGTGTGCACTGCAATATCATAGTCAAATGAGTTCATTGTGAATATATATATATATATATATATATATATAGAGAGAGAGAGAGAGAGAGAGAGAGAGAGAGAGAGAGAGAGCTTTTATATTAGAAAGGTTGTAGCCAAAACAAATAGATGTGTAATACAAAACTTGATAAATAATTATTGGCTAAGGCCAAATATCCAAAAAAAAAACATGGCACTCTTTCCAAGTTTATGCACTCTTAATTTATGAGTATGTGTATTGTGGTACACACCATTTAAATAAAAGTAAAACCTTACAAAACACAATAGTCTAGAACATAAATAAACTAGTTTATTGGTCAATAAAGGACTTCTACTTTCATGTCCTCTACAGTGACAATGCCCAAATTTGCTCCATGTTGATCATTTATAAAAATGACGACAAGGAGTATCTCATTTGTGATCTCAATCAAGTCCATGGGATCATCTCATTGTTGTCTCCAAGCTATCTTAGAAGCTATAGAATGGTCATGGTCGGGGAGATCCTCTTAACTGAAGACCTTCTTAGGAGGAGGTGGAACTAGTGCTTCCTAAGGCATACCAATAAAGTCAATAATTTTTTCAAGAGATTGTTGAATAGAGTTTACCTTTAGACCGAGCTTCAAGAATTTTCATCATTAGATAATCATGTGGACATCAACTTCTTTTTCCCACTCTTAGAGTGCTAAAATGTTTTTGTTGAGTCTATCACTTAATTGCCTCTTGTCTTGTTCTCTTTCTTGATTTGGTTAGCAAATTCATCTTTCCAACAGTTCCATCTTATTGTCTAGTTCATGACGATGCATTGGGCATCTGATATGTCCTTTTCATTATGCTAGAGTCCCTTCTAGATCTCCTGCAATTCACAAAAGATGCAGTAACCTTAGCAATAATGGAAATGGGACATTATTATCAATCCCTATACTGCTTATTCCACTATGATTACATTGAACCACACTACCCTCAATCCTTGCTCTTCCATGCCATCAGTGACTACAACCCTACCCATTAGTGAAGGACCATTAGGACTTTGACTCAAATTCCTTTCTATCACCTCGTCAATAGTGTCACTCTCAGCTCCACCATTGAACCTCACATAAAAATATTTTCTAACAGAGTTTGGAGAATTCACGACCAAGAGTCTAATATTAAATTAATATTTGTAATTTTCACTTGAACTCCATATCGAAGGGGGATTTAACTCCTTCCTATTTCAATCCCAATGAAGATAATCCCACATTTTTTCCCTACCACCGCCATCATACAATGCATTGTCTCTCACAACAGATCAATGGTCATGTTGGGGTGGCATTTATGCCTTTGCATTAAGATATCAAAATGTTTATTGCACATGCCATGCCAAGTGTTGTTTGGTGGTATGTGCTCCATAAATTAACTATCCATCAGGGGTGTGGAAATAAGGAGAGCCTCATGTTGTTTTCATAAGTTCCTTCTACTAGCCAAGTCCCTAAGTTTGCTTGGGCATCGATTAGCTTATTTTGTCCCCTCAACACATGAAAAAAATCTATTGACTCAAAATTTTGGATCTCTATGAGTATTTGACCTACCACCCTATTCAAATGAAGAGCCTTTGCGAGATGGTGGAGGTGTAGAGATTTGACTAGATGCGTTGAGTCACCCATCATTGAAGCACATCAAACACCTTTTTTTTAGTATTATAAGGCCTTGAAATAACAAAAAAAAACTAAGGTCTCATTATTGGTTGCAAACCCTATACTCCATACAAATGTTGTTTCTATTGTTCCTCCAAGATTGTAAATAACCCCCTACACCTACCCATATCATCAAATATTTTATAATCCATACACATGGAATAATTTAAAGAAAATATCTTCCAATATTGTCGTGTACTCCTCTTCTAGTTGTAGTGATTAGCAGGCAATCATCTTCCTTTTCAATGGCAATGACGATGACGATGATGCATATTCCAAGCAATGCTTTGATAAAGCAGATATTGCACTGAATCTATGATCACTAGTTACCTTCCTCAATACTATGTGCCTTTATCCTCATTTAAACTTTAACGTGTTACAAAATATAATTTATCAATTAAGAAATATAAATTATGTGAAAGAGTGTCGATTCATTTGATATAGAGTTGAATTTTTTTTTTAATATTTAAAAAATTGAAAAATGATAAAAAAAAATGATCCCATCACTTAATATACAACCTAAGTGGGCTTGATGGTTAAGAACATGTGTTTCCTCTTAAGAGGTCACACGTTCAAATCCAGAGGGGGGTAGGGTATGTATAACTCAATAGACTTTACCAGTCAAATTGCTGGGTGGAGGGGATCTCATACACCAATTTGGTGTCTGGCTTGGTCGTGACCTTAAAAATTAGATTATTATTATTATTATATCCAAAATAATAAATATTATATGCGCTCAATAGAATACCCGACATCTAGACAACTCTCCAATAATCTATTGAGACATACAAGTAACATAGTCAACAGTCATGGAATTTGATGTTTTGTAGAATGTTTTTTTTATTTTTATTTTTATTTTTATTTTTATTTTTATTTTTTTATCCATTTCAAAACATATTCGACAGGGGATCAAAATTTTCACACATTTAAAGCCACAAGGATGAAAATACTCAACCCATCGGTATGACGTCCAAATCTACAATTAACCCGTCATAGTTTAATGTATAGATCTACATGTAATATATCAAAATCTTTGATAAGCTTGTATGATGTCACTTGAAAATCTCAATTATGTACTATAATTATGACTTACTCTCAATAGATTGCAGCCCATCAATCAATTTATGTACATCATTCTTAATGTATGTATGTATTTTGATCTTATTGTATATCTAGAATAGTTTTATAACTATCTTATGATACAATGTAGCCTACCTATGGGTGTATGCACATCAATCCTAATTTATGTATGCATTTCAATCTTATTCTATATCTAGATAGTTTTACATATTATAATGGAGTATTATATGTTAATGGGTTAGTGATTGAGCGTTTTGGTTTCATAAGAGGGGCAATTTTTCTTTTTAAATGAATTTATGGAAATGATACATTTTGTGTGTTTTGGTTTCATAAGAGGGGCGTTTTTTTTTCTTTTTAATGAATTTATGGAAATGGTACATTTTGATTGCACAAATTGAGTCACTAAAAATTTTAAATATTAAAATATTTAACTATTGAAAACATTGTGTGATTTATAGAAATTAAATTTTGATTGCACAAATTAATGTCACCTTGAAAACCCTTACAACATTCCAATTATGAAAATTTACAATTACATGAATCTTTTTTAATGAAATTTTACAATTC
Source organism: Picea mariana (assembly GCA_032191745.1). Lineage (NCBI taxonomy): Eukaryota > Viridiplantae > Streptophyta > Pinopsida > Pinales > Pinaceae > Picea > Picea mariana. Next base: position 244,636 of record JASDQU010737959.1, read on the forward strand.
AAAGAAAAAAAATATGTCAATCCTTGTATTGGATCTCCAACTGTGTAAATTGGTCTAATCAAAATAGCCCCAATCCTTAACCCATGTGCCTGAAAACCCTTAGGGCACCTAATTATACAAGTTTGGAATTCCATATCAGATTTGGGCACTGTAAAATCTCCAATTTGAACTTCCATGTAAATTTTCCCAATTGAAAAAGCCCGAACCCATGGGACGTTGGTCTACCAATTTAATATTGATGAAATTACCAACTCACACTACATTGGTTTTCTTATTTTCATCTTCATGACCTTATATTGTGAAATAAAAAATGTTTCATTGTCCCATTACTTGTTAACCTTCTTTTATATCTAACATTTAATATTATGGATGTCAATGTGCATTTTGCAATAAATAAGATAATGCATTAAAAATGGAAACATAATTCGATTGTCAAAAATTAATTTTCTATTATTAGCAAGTTGTGGTTTCAGTTTTTTGCTGTAAATAGATTATGAGTTTGACATTTCATAAAACTTACTCACAATAAAAAAACATTTTATAAATTTGGGTAAAACCTAAGAGTACTCAAAATATTTTACCATCATCAAATTTTCATTTTACAGGTAGAGTGACATTGAAATTCAAGGGTGACCAAGTCTTGCATAAATGCAATATCATTATCGAAAAAATTTAAAATATTATAGATGAGATTCCATCTTAATATCAATTTTTTGGTTATCTCCTCTTGATATATCAAATCTTATTCAATATGAAATGATGAGGTTGTCATTAAATGCATTTGGAGGCACAATTTTTTTTCCATTTCTAACTGTCCTCCAAGTCTTCTTGGGTTTCCCATTGTCAACTAGTCTTCAATTAACTGACTGAACAGAAAGTAGCGAGGAGTTAACTCAAGGAATCAAGGCTAATGTGCCACTCTGGTGATGATACCAAGGCAAGGTCGAATTAGTATGGTGATGATCCCAACGCAACATCTAAACTCAACTCAATTAGTCAAATTGAAGTGTGAACTGAAAGAGAATATTCTCCAGGTGGAATATTCTCTCCTAAAATATAGGAGACTGGATAATGACTAATTATGACTAATAAACAAATAAAAAACCTTAGGAAAAATAAATCCTAGGTGTGCGTGAAGTAACTCCAACACCCCCCTTGAACATCACTAAGGTGAAAATAAAGATTGGGTCCCGGCAACGAGGCCATGTTAGGTACCCAAGTACAAAAGATACATTGAAAATAAAGTGAGGAAAGAGGGAAAAACTCATGGGAAACCCCCCCCCTCAAGGTACAATGTATGTAAAAAGAAGAACTACAGTTGCTAGGCAACTGTGTCCTTCACTCCAAGACGACCTCGTAGAGAATGAAATTTCTGCTCAGTGAAGGTCTTGGTGAAAATGTATGTCGTCTGTTTTGCTGAAGGACAGAACTATAAGTCGATGATCCCCTTGTGTACTAAGTCCTGGATGTAGTGCATGTGGATCTCGATGTGCTTCATCTGCTACCTCTGAACTGGATCTCTGCAGAACTTCAGAGTGCTCTGGTTGTCACACCAGATGACGATTGACCGATGAAACTGAATGCCCAACTTAGTGAGAAAATGTTGTAGCCACATAGCCTGAATGGTTATGTTAACTACCCCTCTGTACTCTGACTCGACTGAAGATAGAGCAATGGCAACTTGCTTCTTGCTCGACCAACAGATAGGCCCGGAACCAAGACTAAGTGAGTAACCAGATGTGGACTTGCGATCAATTCTATCGCCAGCCCAGTCAGAATTAGTAAAACCAATGAGATCTAATGTAGAGTCTATTGCATAATGAATCCCAAAGGTGATGGTGCCCTATACGTATCGAAGGATACACTTTGCAACTTTCCAATGTAGCTCATGCGGCTCTTGCATGAACCTGGAAACTGCGCCAACTGCATATGAGAGGTGTGGTCTGGAGTGTGTAAGATACAACAAGCTCCCCACTAGCTGTCTATATAATGTGCTGTCAACCAATGGAGTCTCCCCGTCATCCTCAAGTTTGACTCCTGATAGGAAGGGAGTCGAAGCAGACTTGCAGTCTGTCATGTGAAATCTCTCAAGAAGATCTCATGCATACTTGGCTTGAGACAATTTGATGCTTGATGCATCCTGACTGATCTCAAGTCCAAGGAAGAAGTGTAGTGGACCCATGTCTGTCATCAAAAACCTGTCATGCAGAATCCTCTTGACTGCAACAATCACTGAAGTCGAGAAATCGGTGATCAACAAATCATCGACATACAGAACTAAAATTAGAAGTGAATCAATCATCCTGAGCATGTATACATTCAGGTCTGATTTACAATGTACAAAGTTCTGTGACAACAGGTAGGAGTCCATCTTGACATAACATGCCCTCGGAGCCTGCTTGAGGCCATAAAGTGACTTCTTCAGCCGACAGACCAAAGATGAGTCATGCATAAATCCCTGGGGCTGCTCCATGTAGATCTTCTCAGAGAGATCACTATGAAGAAATGAATTCTTCACGTCCATCTGATGGACTTCCCATCCCTTGGCTGCTGCAATGGCAACTACCAATCGTATGGAATCCATCTTCGCTACTGGAGCGAAGGTCTCATCATAGTCAATACCATGAACCTGCTGGAAGCCTTTGGCGATAAGCCTGGCTTTGTATCTTCCGATATATCCATCTGTTGCGCTCTTGGTCCTGTAGACCCATCTGCATCTGACAAGTTTCCTCCCAGAAGGAAGGGGAACCAGATCCCAAGTCTGGTTCTCGAGGAGGGAGTTGTACTCCTCCTGCATGGTGGATTCCCAAAAGGGATTTTCAGCAGCCTCTCCATAAGACTGTGGATTTGAAGACTGAACCAAGAAAAGATGCCTGGAAGGCAATGGTTCAGTGGCAGTGAGTGCAATAGGAGGCTCCTTGAAATCAGATCGAGTCCTCCTAGTATCGGTTGGATCACCGATGAGATCCCTTGCATCCTGAACAGTAGTCTGTGCCCACTTGGGCCTCTGCTCTCGCTCTGCAACTGCATCTGGATGCTCTGACCCTGCATATGACTATATTGACTCTGAATCTAAATCATCTGAGTCCTCTGAATCAGAACTCTCATCTGAAGAAGAGTCAACATGTGCATGCTCATCATCTCGAACATGTGGAAGAGTGAAGGTGTCTGCATGTGGCTGCTGAGGTACATGCGAGACACTTTCCTCGAATTCGACACTACGCTCAATGATGAGCCGGTCCGAGGAAAGATCAATAAGACGATATCCCTTCGCATCGTCGGGGTATCCAACAAAAATGCACTCAATGCTCTGTGGATCAAGTGCCTTCCTCTTTTCAGAGGGAATCTGGGCCCATGCATGTGAACCAAAAATACGAAAGTGGGTCACTTTCGGTTTGAGGCCGCTCCAAGCCTTGTAGGGGGTCTTATCCTTGACAGATTTATGGGGAGATCTGTTTTTGATGTATGTTGCATAGTTAAGTGCTTCGGCCCATAGTCTTTGTGGTAGTGACTTTGCATGCAACATGGAAGATGCCATCTGCTTTAGAGATCGGTTTTTCCACTCAGCAACTCAGTTTTACTGCGGAGTGTAGGGAACTGTATGCTGCAATTGAATCCATGCCTCATGACAAAGATTGTGGATCTCATGATTCACATACTCTCCCCCCTTATCAGTTCGGAGGACTTTGATCTTCTTTCTGGACTGTGTCTCAACCAAAGCTTTGAAATCTTTGAGGTGTTGAAAGATCTCAGATTTTTGCCTGAGAAAGTAGATCCATGTAAAACGTGAGAAATCATCAACAAAAATGAGAACAAACCTCGCTTTGTTGATCGATGGATGCAGAAAAGGACCCATGAGGTCACTGTGGATCAGATCTAAAGGTGCGGAAGCTCGCTGAGACTTTCCCTTGTCGAATTTCTCTTGAGGGTGTTTTTCGAGAACACATCCCTCACATACTCCCTTAGAGAAATGGATGTCTGGTAGACCATCAACTAATCTGTGCTTGCTGAGCTGTTGCATGTATCTAAAATTCAAATGTCCAAACCTTTCATGCCATATCCTACTACTTTCATCAACATGAGTAAGCAGTAAAGCAGAATCAGGTTCAATGAATTCAAAAAATGTATACAATCTAGACGGATGATTTACCTCACCGGTTGCAACCCTAGAGTTGGTTTGCATGTCGTAGATGTCCACAGAATTTAGTGTGAAGATGACTTTCTTTCTGGTGTCGAAATTCCTCATCTGATACATAGAGAGAAGGTTAACAAAAATCTTGGGAACATGCAGCACATTCTTGAAGCTTCCGTTGGTGAGTTCAATCCTTCCTTTGTCGGTGACTTTGACAGAAGAGTTGTCCCCCATCAGAATAGGAGGACCTTTGCATGCATCCAATGAAGAATAGACTGCTTCTGAGGCAGCCATGTGATGTGATGCTCCTAAATCTACGATCCAAGCATCAGGAGAGGAGTTGATGGCAATCAAGGCATGGCTAGAATTGCCTTTCTTGGAATTCAGATCTTCTGGATTCTTCTTCTTTGCACCCTCGGGGATGCGATCTCCAAGGTTGTTTTGCTGAAGTATTTGAGACATCAGATCTATTTGTTTTTGCATGCATGCAAATTTTGAATGGAATCCTTTGTGACAGTATGTGCATTTCTCTCCTTTTCTTCCCTTTTCTCCTTTAGATCCGGAGGCATCGGTGAAGGGTTTTGTGTACCCTTCCTTCTTTGTATGTGCATGAGCTTTCCGCTTATCTTTATCTTTAGATTTCTGATATTTGTGGCTGCCATCATGCACAGTGAGTGCATGCACCCTTGGGCCTTTGATTGCGCCCATGTTGAAGAGATTGGTTTGATCTTGTGTCAGGGATTCGATAAAGTCCTCAAGAGAAGGCATCTTCCAGGTGGCTCCAGAGGTGAATCTGACAATATGGAATGTAGATACGAATACAGAAAATTTAGGACCAAGCTTGGAGAGAATGGTGGGAACCATTTGTTTCTCCTCCTTCGATTTATCAACCCCACAAGCTTTGAGTTGCGACAGTAAATCCTTGAATTTTGTAAAGAAATCTTGGATATTCTCGAAGCTTTTTGGATCCAATGTGAGCAGCTCCACCTCTAGCATGTGTCCCCTCATCTCATCCTGTTTTCCAAAGAGCCCTTCCAAGATGGTCCAGGATTCATTGGGAGTCTTACAAGAAGGTATATGAAAAAGGAGATCGGGAGAAATAAGACTGCAAATTGTTCTGAGTGCCTCATCCATGCGATTTAAGTACTTGGATTTTTCTATGGCTGATGCCGGCTCTGTATCTGTATTCATGGTTAACTTATACAACCCTTTGGATCGAAGATGTATGGCTATTTTCTCCTTCCATGCAAAATAGTTGTATGGTGTAAGAATGAATTCTTTTTGGAATTCCATCTTTCTGCTGTCTTCAATCTTTTGTACCTGCAAAAAATTTTGTTGTAGCTTTTGCTTAGCAGTCCGTCGGATCTGATACCATGTAAATTTGTTGAACCTGCACAGAATAGATCTAGCTAAAGAATAATACACACATTTGCAGAGAGAAATCGAGAAAGAATGGAAGAATTCTCATTAACCATTGTGAATAATGAATAATTTACACATGATATACTATGTATATCTCAACGAGTTCGACTTGAGGTGAACCAAGTCGCCATAGTGGTGATCTAGAGTGATCTGGACACACACCAGCAGTTACGGGAGTGAACTGCCACCTATTCTAGTCTCTCAGGCAGTTACGGGAGTGAACTGCCACCTATTCTAGTCTCTCAGGCAATTACGGAAGTGAACTGCCACCTATTCTAGTCTCTCAGGCAGTTACGAGAGTGAACTGCCACCTAGTTGAGTTAACTAGTCAACTAGTCTTCAGTTAACTGACTGAACATAAAGTAGCGAGGAGTTAACTCAAGGAATCAATGCTAATGTGCCACTCTGGTGATGATACCAAGGCAAGGTCAAATTAGCATGGTGATGATCCCAATGTTGCATGGTGATGATCCCAATGCAACATCTAAACTCAACTAAACTAGTCAAACTAAAGTGTGAACTGAAAGAGAATATTCTCCAGGTGAAATATTCTCTCTTAAAATATAGGAGACTGGATAATGACTAATTATGACTAATAAACAAATAAAAACCTTAGGAAAAATAAATCCTAGGTGTGTGTGAAGTAACTCCAACAGGGAGGCCATGGAATGGGCCAAGGAGTCTAGTCAGCATGCACTCTTCCTGAAAATTGATTTTGACAAAGAATATGATCATATTGACTTGACATTTATCATTGATAGGTTGACTTACCTTGGGTTTGGTCAGCATTGTGTTAGTATGATTAACACCTTTTTTACATCTTCCTATGCTTTTGTTTTGGTGAATAATGTGTTGTCCCACCATATCCATCTCCACAAGTCTATCAAACAAGGGTGTCCTTTGACCCCCTATCTCTATGTTTTGATGGTTGATGTTCTTGGATATCTGTTGGAGGTGGGTCATATTCAGGGTCAGATCAGATGTATTTCTCTCCTCGTGGTGGAGGGGATGGTTAACAATTATTTTACAGATGACTCTCTTTTGTCAGTCTTAGTTGTCGGGGATTTTCATGAAGTATTTAGTGGGGCTTTAAGGGAAATTTATAGTGATCACAAGATGGACTATTGGATATTTGGTCTTGAGGATCAATCCCCATGGTTTCTAGTTGCTTGGAGGTTTTTCTATATAGGGGTTATTGTGTGGTATCTTGGTATACTATTTGGGGCAAACCTTTCTCTAGTTTCCATGTGGGATTAGTTCCAAGAAATATTGCAGCATAAGTTATATTTTTGGAAGTGGAGGGATATTCCATTTGTTTCTAAGATAATGATGGTGAGCAAGATTCTTCAAGCCTCCCACATCTACTATGTGTCTTGTTGGCTTCCCAGTAGGACACATTTTCACTGATTGGAATATATTTGCACTCATACTTGTGGGCCAAGTATGGTGGGGTTCCTGGTCTTCCCATGGTCCCTTGGGTTGACTATGTCATGCCCAAGGATGAGGGGGACTTGGTTTGATTGATGTGGTGACCCAAGGAAACATTTTGGTTGCTAAAATAATGGTTAGATGTATTGATGGCTCATCCCTTGGTAGGTTTCAATGTGGAACAAATTGATTTCAGATTAGCACGTTAGCAAAGTAAAGGGATAATTTGGTTTATGTGATATCATTTTTGCTCCTCATAATTTTAATATTTAAAGTTCCTTCATATTTAGGTGTATTTGGACAGCTTGTCCTAAGGGTGGCAGGTTTTGTTCATTGTTTGTGGTTGGGTAGTAGATAAGGTTGGAATATGGTTAGGGGGGCAATTTGGATTTGAAAGTAGGAGGGTACTTGAATATTTGACCTCCCTCGTTTTCAGGAAAGGAGGCTTCACAAAAAGAATATTTTCTTCTTGAGATATATTTGAGTCTCCAATTCTCATTCTTGAAAGAATCGGCTTTCAGTTGCTAGGGATTTTGCATTATCTTCTATGGATAGGCCTATTTTCTAGATATTATTGGGATCATACCCTAAGAGGATCTATTTAAGATGAATATTAATATGATCAGTCCCTTTTGGTGATATTGGGAGTGGATTTTTGGACGTCCCTTGACCTTGTATGATTACCATAAATTCAACTACATTCTACATTAGCAACATGAGTTAGGTCTTGTTCTCAATGTCGGGTGGATTTCTTCAGATGTGGATATGTTGGATTCAACGGTTTCGTGGTGTTTGGTCGCTCTGAGTTTTCTATAAGCTTTGAGTATTTTCTTGGTGTTGGGTTGTTCTATTATTTGTAATGAAAACACAGTCAATCGACTAGCTGATTTAGGTGGATCAACTGGGTGAATGTTCAACTAGATAGTTAAGTCAAGTCGATGATCTAGTTAAGCTAGAAGTTACGTCGACAAATCAAAGCAATCGGAGGTCAAAATATGGTTGACTGGTCGTCGACTAAATAGTAGACTATAAAAAAATCTCGAGATTCGCGAGATTGCAGCTAATCATATGCATGGATATGTAACCATTTTTAGGTGCCATGAATCAGGTTTTTCATGTAGTAAAGCCTATAATATGGCATCATGTAATACTATAAAAGGTTTACTCTTAATGATTTGAAACTCTCAAATGAGAGGCATGTAATGGTCATGTAAATGTACGCTGAATTAATTGTAGGGTTGTTCTTGTGTAAAAGCAAGAGAGTAGGATGATGATTGTGTTTTAGGTGTGGATCGAGGTTAGTAATGTAACTCTTTATTATATAAATGAATGAGACAACAAGGAGAAGGAGTCACTCAAGGAATGTTGGTTTTCCCGGTTTAGGGTTTCCAGGGTAAAATCTCTATGTACTATGTGATTGTCATTGATCATTTATGTATAATTATGTCTTATCTTTCTAGGTTGTTTTAGTGCAAGTGTTATTTTCTCTACAAGAGGTATCAAAGCTTGTTTTGTTGCTATGTACAAGTCATATTAGAGAAAGCTTAAGAAGATCTCGGATTTGACCTAAACCTACGTCCAATAAGAGTTGTAAGGAAATGATCTTTAATTTGTGCTTAAAAGAATGGAAAATAGTTCAAGGATAGAGATCAAAAAAATTAATGGCCATAATTTTGAGCTATGGAAGCTTAAAATGGAAGAGTTCTTTTTAGATTGAGAACAATGGATAGTTGTGAGTCCCAAAACAATTCTGATGGGTATGTCGAAGGAAGAATGGGAGAAACTTGAAATAGCAAAGGAGCTCGATCCAACTCTATCTTGCAGATTCAGTACTGTTGAATGTCTCATGCAAAGACACTGTAAATAAAATGTGTGACAAGTTGGGAAGTTTGTACAAGTCGAAATCCTTGGTAAACAAGTTGTCTCTTCAAGAGAAATTGTATCTTCTAAGGATAAGTAATGGTAGCTCAATAATAGAGCATCTTAATGCATTCAATATCATGATAAGTCAGTTATTATATGTGGATATTAAAATATTTTAGGAGGAGAAATGTATTAGTCTGTTGCGTTCTTTTCCAGATTCATGGGATAGCCTAGTTGTGACTATCCAGAGTAATGCAACCACATTAACGCTTGAAGATGTGGTTGTGTCTCTAATATTAGAGGAAATGAGGTGGAAGAACATGGAAGGATCAACCAAGGATGCCTTGAAGGTGAGAGGTCGAACGATCGACAAAGGTAAAGGTAAATTCTTTGGTCGATGGTCTAAGTCGAATGGTATATCTAAATCCCTAGTTCAGTTGACGAGAAGATGATGGAAGTGTGGTAAATTTGAGCATTACAAAAGGGACCGCAAGTTGAAGGATTGTGGAAAAAGTCTTGGATCTAATGGTAATCAGTAGATTGAAAGAAAGAATTCCCCGAAAAAAAGAGGAGATGTGTAATTGGCATCGACCGATACACAATCAGAGCATGACATTTGGTTGATTGACTCAAGTGCATATTTTCATATGACACCTCACAGGGATTGGTTATGTGATTATGAGAGATATAAAGGAGGAGATTTATGCTTGGGGGATGAATCGAAAACCAAAGACGAGGAAGAGTATGATTGATACTAAAAAATGGGAGGAGTAGAACCCTTCTAGGTGTGCTACATATTTCAGGTTTGGCTAGAAATCTAATATATGTCAGAAAAATGGGCAAGGAAGCAATGATCTTAATGAGAGGATTTTATATTCGAACTTTGTACAAGTTGTTGGGGAATTTCAACTCGACTGGATGCAACAAACTTGTTGTCTCTGAAGTCGACTTGACTCCGGTTGACTCGACTCTAGCCGACTCGACTAGTACTTGTATAGTCAAGTTGACCATGTAACGGCATTAGAGGATGGGACGTACTGGGGAAAAAGGACTTCGAGCTATGCACAAAAAAGGTATGGTCGAAGGTTTTCCATATTCTAATTTAGAAGTTGAGTTTTGTGAACATTGCATACATGGAAAACAAATCATGTGAGATTCCCATCCGGAGCTAGAAGGGCAAAAAGGATCCTAGAATTGATACATAGTGACGTGTTTGGGCCTGTATTGGTTCCATCACTAGGTGGATCTCTATATTATGTTTCCTTCATAAATGATTTTTCCATGAAGACATGACTATATTTCCCGAGGAAGAAATATGAGGTTGAAGGTTTTCAACAAGTTTAAAGAGTTTAAATCTCTTATGGAAAACAAGACAGAGAAAAAGATCAAGGTGTTGAGAACTAACAACAAAGATGAATTATATTGTAAATCCTTTGAGCAGTTCTGCAAGAAATGTGGCTTAGCATTCCTACCCTGCAATAGAATGGAGTTGTCAAGAGAATGAATAGGGAATTGATGGAAAAGGCAAGGAGGATGCTCAACAGTTTTGGGCTCACACAAATTTTTTGGGCAGAGGCAATCAATACTACATGATATTTGATAAATATCCCTCCTTCATCAGCCCTATTCAACTCGACTCCACACGAGGTATGGTTTAGTAATAATCCTTTGCTTTCACATCTCAGAGTCTTTGGTTGTGATACATTTGTGCATATTCCTAAGGAAAAGAGAAACAAGATGGACGATAAAATAGTCAAGTGTATTTTCATTAAGTACAAGGATGGAATGAAAGGATATAAGCCATGAGATCCAATATTGAAGAAACAATTTATAATAGAGACGTGGTCTTCAGGGAAGTTAGAGGAACTTATAGGATTGCATAGGATCAAATGAAGAAAGAATGGGAGAAGCTAGTATTGGAGTCGAGGAACGAAGAACATGATTCAGACGAGTCTATTGAATAATATGAAGAGGTGGAACAACCAACTAAGTGTAACAAGGTCTAAATGAGTAAGGAAACTAACTAAGAGGTATAATCCACCTCATTTCCATTCTACATTTGTGATATTTTCCATTGATGGTGAGCCCAAGTCAGTCAAGGAGGTAGCCAAATCAACAAAGGGTAAACTCTGGTAGGACGCCATTGTTGAAGAAATTGAATCCTTGCACAAGAATGAGACATGGGATTCGGTCAATATTTCTAATGGAAGGAAACTCAGCGATAGAAAGTAGGTGTTCAATAAAAATTTGAACGTAACAGGTCAATTCGAGAAGTTCAAAGCTCGACTGGTAGCAAAAGGGTATTCTTAAGCTGAGGGAGTTTAATTTGGTGAGATTTTTTCTCCTATTGAAAAATTAAATTCCATTAGAGTACTAATGTCTCTGGCTGCAACATTTGATCTTGAGATAGAGAAAATGGATGTAAAGACAACGTTCCTACACATGGACCTAGAAGGAGAAATCTACATGAAACAACCTAAATGGTTTGCAATAAAAGGAAAGAAAGAGTTGGTGTGCAAGTTGAAAATACCCATTTATGATCTAAAGCACTAACCAAGGATGTGATATGTCCAGAAGTTTAACACATACATCCTTAGTTTAGGATTTGTGAGAAGTAAGGTTGATAATTATGTATATTCCAAGGAAGAAGGTTATCGTTTCATATATGTAGCTTTGTATGTCGATGACATGTTGTTGGTCAGAAACAACATGGACGTTATAAAGGAGGTGAAGATGCAACTATCCTCCAAGTTCGACATGAAGGATCTCAGTGTTGTGAACTTCATTCAGGGAATGGAGATCAAGAGAGATAAGGAAATTATAAAACTATGGTTAAACCAGAGAAAGTATATTGAAACAGTCTTGTGATGGCAGAAGTTTCTTCATACACAAATTTTATTAAAGAAGGAAAATAAATTACATGATTAATGTAAGAGCTTACAATCTCAACTTTTCTCATGCATGAAAAAATGAGAGATTAAATAATCTCATCATACCAATTCTAAACTAATTTTTGTTGTGGATATCTTATCAATAATCATGTGAGTATGACAAGTGTCCATGTACATTAAATAAAGATTATAACAATTTCCTATTTTGTTTCTTCTAAGAAGCGACTCTTTTCTAGTCTTGTTATATATTCTAACAAAATTCATTCTAGAAAAACCTAAGTATAATAAAATAATATTATACTAAGTACTTTGGGATCATAATATCTAGCATCTTGAAGCGTTTCAACATGCAAGATTGCAAACCGGTCAAGGCACCAATTCCCATGGGAGGGAACTAATTGTTGAATAGTGTCCAAAGACATGGGAAGAAATAGAGGACATGACACATGTTTCCTATTCTAGTGTTTTTAGTATTCTGATGTATGTAATGGCATGCACTTGACCAGATATTGCTCATGCAATGGGAGTATTGAGCATGTACATGTCGACACCTAGGAAATAACATTGGACTATTGTCAAGAGAGTGTCCAGGCACTTGCATGACACAACATAGTACGCAATTTGTTTCTAAGGGAAACATAAAACTGACAACAAAGTGAATGTACATGGCTTTGTCGACACTAAATAAGATGGAGATCTTGACCGAAGATGATCGACCAGATGATATATGTTCAATATGTTTGGTGGCGAAATTAGTTGGATGAGTAAGATACAAGTGGTTGTAGCCTTATCGGTAGTAGAAACTGAATACATCGTAGCAACTCATGCAATAAAAGAAGTTGTGTGGTTGCATAGACTATGTTCAAGGATTGGATTTGAGCAACAAGCTATGAAGATAAATTGTGATAGTCAAAGTGAAATTTTCTTGGAAAAAAAAAACTTACAATTCTAGGACAAAGCATATTGATGTACAATACCATTTCATGAGAGACATAGTGGAAAGGAAGAAGGTTTTGTTGGAGAAGGTAGACACTTTGGAAAACATAGTAGACTCTTTAACCAATTCTATGAGTGTTGTGAAATTCTCTTGGTGTAGAGAGGAAATGGACATTACTACCATGGGTCGGTGAATGAAAGTTCAATTTATCTTGTTTCAACAAAGAAGACAACAAGTAGGAGAATCTTGGATTGTTATATTCTTTGTAGTGAAAAGATAGTCAATCGGTTGGCTAATTGATGTGGATCAACTGGGTGAATGTTTGACTTGAATTCAAGTCAATGGTCTGGTTAAATCAGAGGTCAGGTCGACAAGAGGTCAAAATATGGTCGACTGGTATCCGACTGGAGGTCGACTGTAATAGAATCCCAAGATTCACGAGATTGCAACAAATCATTTGCATGGATCTGTAATCATTTTTGGGTGCCGTGAATTAGGGTTTTGCATGTAATAAAAGCTATAAATTTGGAATCATGTAACACCATAAAATGTTGACTCTTAGTGATTTGAAACTCTCAAATGAGAGGTATGTAATGGTCATGTAGGAGCAAGTCGAATTGGTTTCAGGGTTGTTCTTGTGTAAAAACAAGAGAGTAGGATGAAGATTGTGTCTTAGGTGTGGACCAAGGTTAGTTATGTAAATATTTATTCTATGAATTATTAAGACAATAATGAGCAAGAGTTACTCAAGGAATGTTGGTTTTCTCGGTTAAGGGTTTCTAGGAAAAAATCTTTGTATATTGTGTGATTGTCATTAATTATTTCTATTTAATTCAATTCTCTCTTTCCTAGTTGGATTAATGCAAGTGTTATTTTCTCTACACTGGGTTGGTGGTGTATCAAGGTCTCCCCTCAAAAGCCAGAGGTCCCCATTTGCTTCAAGTCAAAATTGGTGAAGCACATGTTGTGGGAATGTTCCTTTGCAAGATCTTGTTTGCATGAGTTTCAATATCAGTTGGCAAACATCCTTTAGGAACATTTGTACTAGCGGGAAATTTAGTTTGGTAATTTTTTATCGATGATCTGGGATTTCTTAGCTGGTATTTGGCATTGTTTTAGATTTTTTACTTTGTATATCCTTTGGAAACTCTGTTGCAAGTTTGTTTTTGATAATGAGGTTAGTTCTAATATAGCGTTTTGTCAATTATGGCAAGATGAGGTACACATTCAACTCCTATAAAAAGAGGCATTTCTATTTAGAGATGTCAAATTGTTAGATTTGACCAATTATTCTGAATTCATAGTTATTTTAGTTTCCCTACGAAAGACGATATGATGTATATACCCTGAAAAAAAAAACAATTGTTTCTAACTGCCAATGTAAATATTTTTATGTATATATAAGAAGTATATTTTACCAAAAAAAGGAGATATTACACAATGGTCATTCTTAAAAATCACACCTCCAACAACATCGGGTGGTCAGTCACCTTGGAAAGTGCCATCAAAGTAGGCCCAAGCACCACTTTTATCAATCTGACCCTTAGTGATATGTTTGGGTGGCTTAATCCTTGAGGCACATGTACATCCATCTAGGAAAAACATATTATGCACAACACATTGTATAGGATGGATTACTTAACCTTTGAATATTTATGAATTGCAGGCTAGCCAAATTCCTCGAGATGTAAACAAAGGAAATTACTTATACTTGTTTACACCAGGATTTGTGCACCACTTATTTGATCCTTCCTCAATTGTACTACTACCCCATACCTCCTTTAAACTAGTCAGACTCTACACCTGCTCTGTAAAAGGGAAAATCATTAGTAAATGGTCAATTGTTTCATTGTTATCTTTACAAAGTATACACCGGCTTAGACCCTATTTTCTTCATTTTGTATTTTTTCCCAAGTGAAATCCTTGTTATTCAAGGATAGCCACATAAAATTCTATGCCTTTAGGGGACACTTAAACTTTCACAAGTCTCTTCACCACCAAACTCTATTTGACTTTATTTAACTACACAAATGGTTTGATTTCCTAATTTTGGAGTATAAAGTGCACTAATAGGGTTTTCCCCCATATGAACTCATATTCTTCATCCATGATCCTATCATTATTTGATTTGTGTATATATCTTTCCCATTCTTTAGCTTCTCTCCCTTCTAGACCTAGAAGCTTTGATTGTTTCCATTATTGCCTCCAAATATGGTTAAATATAAATGTGCACATGATGCACGCATGTGCACACACACACACACCGAGAGAGAGAGAGTTATAACTTGAAACCAAATACACTTGCCTCCAATTAGTCTCCAAGCACATTTGGCTACCGAAAATACACTAAAAAAATGTAAGTTCTTCAAACCTCATCCTCCCAATTGTGACATACTCAGACCATCAGTTTGGGCCACATCACTATGAAATAACTCTAAATACCAATCTGTGACATACCCATTGACTGGGTACCTCTAAATTCTCCTTCTTGGGCAAATTCAAATTTTTGTTACCGATCTTTAATTAATCAAGAAACATGAAACCAATGCATGCAATTAACAAGAACATGCTAAACCACAAGAGAAATTATCAACATTCCATGCACAACATTAATAGCAAGCATGCACCATATACATACATCTCAGATATAATAAATACACAACAAAATATAAATTACACAAAAACATAGAGAGCACTTATATTTTCAAATACACATTCACCAACTAGTTGCAGATGTCTAACATTCCACCCAACCATAGACTTTGTTGTTCGAAATATCAACAACATGTCACCCCCGAGCCAGGGCTATGAATCCACAAGGACGTGTCCTAGTCTGAATCTAACACACACAACCACCTATCAATATCTCACAGTTTTCCCAACCATATAACAATGCTAGTTTACCAACTCTCTTCCTTGTCATCTTGCACAACCCAAAGCAATGAACCCCTTTCTCTACAATGTGGTCCCTCGTGTTGTTCCACTTCTTTTCCAGGGCTCTAGAGATACTAGCTAGGAAATCTCAATGTTGGAAACTCCAAGGATTCTCAGTTGTGAACAATTCTCTCTCAATTGCCAATATTCTCATGCACATAGGTATCCATTCCTTTCTGGAATAATCAACAATTACTAACAACCAATAAGAAATGGCTCTTTTTCTTCCATAGTTCATCTACCATGCCCAGACCAAAACCAGGAATGAACAAGAATGAAGGAGGAACCAAAATGAGTGAGTAGCAATGAATGACCAACCCCTAAACAACCAAAAACAAGGTTTATATAATTACATGCAATAAAGAGCCTCATGGCCTTCCCCAAGAAGTTCATGTAACCACTTTTCCCCACTAAATCCAAGATGGGTAAATAAAATATAATGAAATAATCAACCCCTTTATCCCCCCCTCTCTCATGCAATCATAGCCCCTATCTTTGTCCTTGTCCGTCTTGCAGCCAATAATGTATTTTATTAATATATTCAAAGTTTTACATTTCTAGGCACTCCAACCTTTCAACTTTATAGACACCACGATATTTCAACAATAAACAAAATACATTATTAATTCAAGGACTCAAAATCAAGGTATTACATTCCCCTCCCCCTTATTCTGGCACTATCCTCAGTGCATGTACAAAAGAGAGAAAGAGAGAAATCAAAATTTCAAAAGTCTTCAAAAAGTCATGAGTACTTTTCCTGCATGGCATCCTCATGCTCCCAAGTAATCTTTGGGATTGTAGTAGGTCCACTGAACCTTTACCAATACTATGGCTCAATTTTAAAGAACTTTGACCTTCCTATCCAATATGCAAACGGAATGGATCTGAAAGTATCATTCTGGATCCACCTGAATCAAATTCCAATCAATAACATGGTTAGGATCATGCACGTATTTTTTCAGCAAAGAGACATGAAATACATTATGCACATTCATGGAATCAAGCAATGCACGCATGTATGCAACTGACCCTATTATGTCCAATATCTCAAATGGACCACAAAATCTGGCTGCTAGCTTGGTACAGCTACCCAACTTCAATGAGATCTTCTTGGGATTCAATTTCAAAAGCACATGCTCTCCCACTTTAAATTCTCTAGTTGTCATGTTCTTATCTGCATAACTCTTATGTTTATCTTGTGTTGGTTTCAAATTCTGCTTAATTTTAACCATCTGGTCTTCCATATCCTTGAGTAATTCTATCCCAAGTACTACTTTGTCTACTGGGTTAACCCAACTCACTGGGGTATTGCATTTTCTACCATACAAAGGTTCAAATGGGCTCATCTTCAATTAAGCATGATACTCATTATTATGGGCAAACTCAACCAAATGCAAGTAATATTCCCACTTAGATGGCTTATCCATCACAGACATTCTCAACGTGTCTTCAATCACTTGGTTGAATCTCTTTGTCTTCCCATCTGACTGTGGATGGAATGTTGTGCTAAAATTCAAGTTTGTACTAAATCCTTTAAATAATCCCCTCTAAAAGTTTGAAGTAAAATTTGTTCCTTTGTTTGAAACAATTGTCTTAGGTATTCCATGCAACCTAGCAATTTCCCTCATATAAATTTCTGCAATATTAGTTTTTGTATGAGTCATCTTCACTGAAAAAAATGAGCAACCTTTGTCAATTTATCAACCGTTACCATTATTGAATCATGTTTCCTTGATGTCTTCAAAAATTTAGCAATAAATCAATGGTTACTACTTCCCATTTCTTCTTTGTAATTGGCAATGGTTGTAGCAAACCCGTTGGGTGTCTATGCTCGTCTTTCACTCTTTGACATTCCATACATCTGGAAATGTAATGAACAACATCCTTCTTCATTCATGCCCAAAAGTGTTGGCTTCTTATTGTTGCAATTGTTTTTTGGTAATCGGGATCTCCGACATATGGAAGATCATGCATTTCTTTTAATACCAAATGTTGGCATGTTTTACAGGCAGCATATGCTTGTCATTGATGGCAAGTACAACAACGATGATGGCTTGAGTACAAGTACAATGTGCCAGGCAGGCACCAGAAGTATTTTGGGGAGACGTAGCAGAGCAAGCTCGTGAAGACCAAAAGAAGACCAAAAGAGATAGTGCAGAGGTGCACGCAGAGTGCAAGAGTGTGCTTGTTCATTTGATGGCAAACATGCAAGCAACGAAGATCAACACGATCAGCAGCGTAGCGATAATGGAAATATTAGCAGTGTAAGATCATAAGGAGGAAAACAGTCAAAGCACGACAAAGGTTTTGTTTCGAAGTTTCACAGATCGGGAAATCCAAAGGAAAGAGGTTCGAACTCACGATTTGCGAAATCGCGATAACAATCCTAACCGTTGGAGTCATAGGACATGTGGCAAGCGATTGGAATTTCGTTGACTTGCACATTGGAGGAGTCAACAGAGCATGGTGTGGGAACTCGCGATATGCGAGATCATGAAAAGATCTGGACCATTGAATCATCGAGATCGTGGACCGTTGATTAGGCCTGACGAAGGCTCGTGAAGTTGTGAAATTGCGATAAGATCTTGACCGTTGATCCAAGAGGGACACATGGCAAAAGATCATCGTTTTGCTGACTGGAAAGTCAAAGGAGCGAAGTGCTCGTTTGATTGGTGAGTGGTCATATCTCGTGGTCACATTGTCGAGAGCTGGAGATGCCAAGCTCCGTCTCGGAGTCTCGACGATCACGACTTGGAGTGTCGAGACCCTTCATCACAGGAATCGCGATATGCGAGATTGCGATGAGATCTGGACCGTCGGATCAATGGAGATCTCGACTGTTGATTAGGCTCGATAAAGTTCATAAGTTCACGA
>JASDQU010737959.1:263216-287578 GCA_032191745.1 Picea mariana
TCTATTTTTATGCATAAGTACTCCATCTTCCTTTATCTTATACTCTTTAAATTTATGTTGTACATTTTCCTATTGTAGGCTTTCTTTAGGTAATGCTAGTCTGTAACAACAACATCTAAAATTATGCTCTTTAAATATGAACTATGCATACTAATGGTTGTAGCTTGCATGAGATGTACCCTTCTGTTGAGTGCATCAAAAACTTTATTTTCTTTTTCTTTGATATGCTTGATGTCATAGTCATTCTCAATTTAAAATTCCAGCCTTCTTGTCTGTCTAGCATTCAAAGTTGGTTTCTCAAAAATATATTTCAGACCACCATGTTATATCCTTAATTCAAATCTCTTTCCCATGACATAATGCCTTCAGATCTTCAATGCATGAACTATGACAACAAGCTCCAAATCATGTGTGGCATAATTCCTCTCATGTTCTTTAAAATTTTTGGACTCATAACTAATGACATGTCCATTTTGAGTGAGGACTCCACCAAGTCCTTCCTTGCATGCATCTGTACATACCATAAAATTCTCATTTGGGTCAACAATATTCAAAATAAGTGCACTGGTAAGTAATTCCTTCAACAAATCAGAAGTTTCTTCACATTTTATTTTCCATTCAAACTTAATTCCGTTCTTTTGTAAAGAAGTGATGGGATGAGCAATCTTAGAGAACCTTGCTATAAATCTTTTGTTGTATCTAGATAATCCCATAAGAGATCTAACTTCTAAAACATTCCTTGGTGTTGGCCATCCTCTAATGGCTTCAAACTTTTAAACTTTTCTAGATCCACTATTATGCCTTCTTCTGAAATAATGGGCCCAAAATAATTTATCTATTCTTGGTAAAAAGAACACTTGCTTAGCTTGGTATACAGTTGATGTTCCCTTAGAACTTGCAGCACCAACCTCAAGTGATGCTCATGTTCTTCTTTTGACTTAAAATAAATAAGTATGTCATCCAAGAACACAATGACAAACTTATCCAGATAATTTTTTAATATGCCATTCATTAAGCACATAAAGACAACTAGTGCATTGGTCAGTCCAAATGGAACCACTACAAATTCATAATGCCAATACATATTTCTAAAAGTTGTCTTATTGATGTCTTATTCCTTGATTCTCACCTAATGATATCCCGATCTCAAGTCTATCTTTGAAAATATCTTTTCTCCTCTTAGTTGATGAAAGAGGTCATCATTTCTGGGTAGATGGTATTTGTTTTTCACAGTGGATTTATTTAGTTGTCTAAATTCTATGCATAACCTCAATGTTCCATCCTTATTTTCAACAAAGAGTATTGGTGCTCCCCAAGGTGAAACACTTGGGCATATATACCCTTTCTTCAACAATTCTTCCAACTGGATTTGTAATTCTTTTAACTTTGGAGTAATCATTTTGTAAGGAGTTTTTGATACTAGGGCAGCTCCTGGTAATAAATAAATAGAGAAATCTATATCCCTCTTTGGTGGTAATCTTGGTATTTCTTGGAATACATCCTCAAAATATTGAAATACTGAACAATCTTCAAGACTTGGCCCTTTGGTCTTTTCTGGCTCCTCCACATGAAAAACATACAATTGACATCCTTTCCTAAAACATCTCTTCATCTATAAGGATTAAATATCCCTTATAGAAATGGGTCTTGGAATTCCTTTCACAATTCTCTATTTTCCTTCTTCATCAAGACATGTAAATGTCTTCTCATGACAATCTAGGACAACATGATGCTTGTCCAACCAATCCATTCCAATTAGGATATCATAAGATTCTAATGGTATGATATTAATATCAACATTAGTACTCACTCCATTGAGATTTATTGGACAAGCTTTGACAGTCTCATTGATCCTTCTTTTGGCTCCAATGGCTCGTTGAACCATACTTTATTTTTCAAGATTACTCTTCTTCAAATGAAATCTTTCCACTATTTTAGGATCAATGTAACTATGAATTGCTCTAAAATCAATTAAAATAACAACACGTCGATTAATGATCTTACCTTCCACCTCAATCATATGGGATTAGTGTTCTGGTTGTCTATATTCTAAGGCTACATATATTCTTGGAATATTTTTGTCCATGACATCTATTATAGTAGCCTCTTGAATGTTGTGCAATGTCCTCATCTTGTCTTCTCTGTGAGGGAAATCCTTGTACACGTGTTCTTATTTGCATCCCAAACATTTGATTGGTGGCCTTCTCCTTTTTCCAAAGGTCCAAAGCTATCCCTCTTGGATTCATTCTTAGTAGGCTCATCTTGTTGATTTGTATTAGGATTGTTTCTATTGAAAGAAGGTTTGAATCCCTTCCTTCTCTAATTAGATTTCTCCTTCCTCTTATCCTTCCAAGATTTCGGCAAAGATTCTCTACCCTTGCCTTGCCCATACAGGTACTTAGACTTTCTAATGGTCTCTTTTAAAGTTCTAGGCTCATCATATTGAATCTTATCTTTATAGAAAGATGTCACTCCACTCATAAACATTTGTATCTTCACCTTTTAATCATTGATAAACCCCACATATTTCAACAATCCCAAGAACTTATTTTTATATTCACCCATGGTCATGCTCCCCAACCTTAGTTCAAATAACTCTTGCATCTTCTTGTGACAGTGGTGCTTTGAAAGATACTCCTTCTGAAAATATTTCTTGAACTGCTTCCAAGTGATCCTACACTCATTTATGTGCTCAACTTGCTTCAACTGATCCCACCATATAGAAACTTTTCCATGCAAATGGTATGTGGAAATTCTAGCTTCTTGGTTAGATGAATATTTGTGCAACTGAAAATACTTTATGATTCCAAGCAATCAAGCTTCAACATCATATTCTTGTTCTCTTTCACCATCAAAATGATGATGACTTAATCTTCCAAATCTCTCCTTGTAATATGTCCAACTCATATATTCTTCTTTGATGCCTAACATGAGACACTTTTGGACTGCTCCTTGAATCCTTAGATGCATACAAATTCCTAGCTGAGTAAGGAGGTGATTGATGTCTATGATTTCTACTAGCACTTCTCGAGTGACTGAGTCTTCTATAGTTATTTCTTCTTTCATAATGTCTATCTTCTTCCTCGTGTCTTGAGCCTTATCCATTCGTTGCTTGTCTCTGCAACTAATTTAGGCTTTACATCCTTTGAGAATTTATTTGATTATGCTCCTCCCATGCTCTTATTATCCTCTCATTGTGATCTCTATAACTTTTCACTTCCATTCTAAGACTTCTCATAGTTTCTACCAACTCTGTTGGTTCCATTATGGTCTTATGTCCATTAGATTTTGTCTCATCATTACCCACATTGATATTTGCATCCTCCATGACTCTGATAGTAATCTTGAAATTGAATTGATCTACTTATCCCTCTAGTTATGCAAAATTCACAAGCAACCATTTTGTTAGAATTATACATATTAGCATTTTTTTTATTAATGAATGCTACAGGTGCTTCCTCTTCCCAATACATGAATAATAATAGCACAGTTATCCAAATTCTAATAATTCCAAGTTATTATGCTCTACATCATCTTTCCAATGACTATTCTTATGCCCCAATCCGATCTATGAGTTGAAAGTTATGGCTTCCTGAAAAAGCCATTTTCACCCCATTTATACACTTTCTCCACTGGTGCAATTTTACTGGAAGGCCAAATTCTGTCAAATACAGAAGAAAATTAATAAATAACCAATAAAAATTTTGTATTGAGAACTGATAATAATCATAATGGTGAACACACAACAACCTTTATATTCTCCATCTGTCCTTTTAGTAATATTCTACAATAATATGGAATCTGCAACTTTGTCCTTTTAACAAATTTTTTCCAGACTAGGAATATTTAGCAAAACTGGATATCTCTCAATCTGTGCACTTATGGAAAAACTTCACTAAACCAAAGTTGTCTATCTTGATGAGTATTCAATATGTTGAATAAATAAACTTTTCCAATTTTGTGATCTGGGATCACTTTTCCTCCTTTGAAAATCCAAAAAATCCCCAAAAAGTGGTATGGAATAGTGGATTTTGGTCTATTTCAACATCCCCCTTCCAAACCCCTAAGATTCTATTCAATTCCTTCATGTTTTGTTTCCATATTTTCTTTCTTAACTGTCTCCAAGAATTTCAGCTTAAACTAGATCTCTGCCAATGATCTGGACCCATATCTTTAAAAACCATTATTTTGCAATTTCTAACAAATCCAAGTAGAAATGGACAATGGCCCTTTCTAGCACATTTGCAACCCTCCTTAATATAGAAAAAAACCCAAAAGTTTCATTTCATTTTGAATTAATTTGCTCCAGTTATGGCAAAAATAAGAAAATGTCTCCAGACTTAGTTTTTTTTTTAAACTAGAGGATAGTTTTTCCTACATGGAAATCTGCTAACATGGCCAATGATGTGGCACCACAGGTCCACGTGGCACCCTGAGAGGATGACATATCACCCCTCCAACCACCCTACATGTCCCATCATTCTCCATTTACCTTTCAATGTATAAATAATAAAATATTATTAATAGGGACCCCACTCGTACTGGATGCCACATGGCACCACCATAGTGGCCCATGTCACCAACAGGGTCCACCTCCACACCTTACACCCGATGTGCAACCTTTCCCCACCCTAGATATAATGACAGAGATCAGGAGGCGATCAATGGTACATAGTGATCGCCTTATTTCCCCAAATTTCCCAAAATTCATAATTTTCAAAATTTTCAAGAATGCCTTATTTCAAAACTTTTGTCAAGGCCACCATGGAAATATGTAATTAATTTTCCCTCGGCCAATTTCAATTCTACTAACGATCAATTGTTTCCATGCTCGACCCCTCGACATTACCTCCAGTTCGGCTTCTGCACAAAATGGCCTTCCAATCGGCCCAAGCGCTGCAACCTCGCTCTAATACCAATATGTGATGTACCCAGACCACCAGTTTGGGGCACGTCAATGTGGAATAACTTTGAATACCAATCTGTGACATACCCACTGATTGGATACCTCTAAGTTCACCTTCTTATCCAAATTCAAATTTTTGTTACCAATATTTAATTAATCAAGAAACATGAAACCAATGCATGTAATTAACAAGAACATGTTAAACCATAAGAGAAATGATCAACGTGGCATGCACAACATTAACAACAAGCATGCACCATATACATACGACTTAGATATAATAAATACACAACGAAATATAAATTACACATAAAACATAGAGATCACTTATCTTTTCAAATAAACATTCACCAACTGGTTGCAGACGTCAGACGTTCCACCCAACCATAGGCTCTGATGTTCCAAATATCAACCCAAGGTCACCCCCGAGTTAGGGTTATGAATCCACAAGTATGGGTCATAAGTCGACTCTAACAAACCAACCAACTATCAAGCTCTCACTGTTTTCCCAACCACACAACAATCCTAGTTTACCAAATTTCTTCCCCTTCAACCTGTACAACCCAAAGAAATGGACCCCTTTATCTGCAATGCATTTCCTCATGCTATTCCACTTCTTTTCTTGGGCTCTAGTGCTACTAGTAAGGAAATCTCAATGATGGAAACTCCAAGGATTCTCAGTTGTGGATAGTTATCTCTCAACTACCATTATTCTCATGCACACATGCATCCATTCCTTTCTGGAATAATCAACAATTACTAACAACCAACAAGCAATGGCTCTTTTCCTCCCATAATTTGTCTCCCATGCCCAAACCAAGACCAAGAATGAACAAGAATGAATGTCGATGAATGATGAACCAAAATGAGTGAGTAACAACGAATGACCACCCCCCAAACAACCAAAAACAAGGTTTATATAATTACATGCAATAAAGAACCACATGGTCTTCCCCAAGAAGTTCATGTAACCAATTTTCCCCACTAAATCCAAGATGGGTAAAAAATATATAATAAAATACTTAGCCCCTTAGCCCCCCTCCCTCATGGAATCATATCCCCATATCTTTGTCCTTTTTGGTCTTGCAACCAACAATGTATTTTATTAAAAAATTCAAAGCATTACATTTCTAGGCACTCCGGCCTTTCAACTTTATAAGCACTCCAACCTTTCATGAATAAACAAAATACATTATTAATCTGGGGACTCAAAATTGGGGTATTACACCAATTTTCTTAGTAGCACAACAACCTTCCATTTTGCTAAAGCAATTCCTTTTTTCTACCTTGAGCTAGACCAAATAAATCTATAACTTATTTGGACGTTTTTTTTTCTAGGACCCCCTTTGACACAAAAACTAATGACATCTAATAGAGATGTATAGCCTCTAGTAAATACTTGAATAAAATGAGTCTACCCTCTCAAGAGAACAAACAATTATACCAAACATACATCCTCTTTTCAACTTTTGCAATGAGCCATTATCGACCGTTTTTACCATAGTCATTTGGCTTGAGCTAAAATCCCAATTATTTCAACCCCTCATAGAAGCCTACCTTCTGATTAAGAAATATTTGGGAGAGAAGCCTAACATCCTCTTCATCTAACCCAAATAGATAGACCGTATGTTCTTGTATATTTACAAGCATATTTGTAGCAATATAGTATAATGTTAAAATCTCTTTGAGTTTCACAACATTTCTCCTTGTTCCACTACTGAAAAGAGAATGCCATAAAAAAACAATAGATGTGATAGAAAAACACCACCCGCAATTTTGATACCTCTAAAGTTCCCTATTCTTTTTGTCTCCAATATGGTTCTACTCAATCCTTCTATTACAAAGAGGAATGATAATGGGAAGAGAGGACATCCTTGTCTAAGCCCTCTCATTGGCTTGAATAACTCCGAGGCTAACCCATTTGTTAAGATATCAAAGGAGATTGAGGCCACACAACACATAATGTAGTTGAAAAAATGGATGCCAAACCCTAAATAGAATAACATTGTATTTATATAAAGCTATTTGACCCTATCGTAGGCTCTGAAAAGGTCCAATTTGATCACCATACAGGGAATTTTTTTTGTCTTTATTATGTGCAAGAACTCCTGGGCTAATCCCACCACCTCATGAATTTGCCTACTTGATAAAAAAAAACCTAATTGCTCACTAGATATGGTCTCATATAAGAGCCTCTCAACTCTCATGGTAATCAACCTTGCAATTATTTTGTATATATAGTCACACAGAGAAATTGGCTTGCATAGATCCAAAGAGTTTGGGTTATCAATCTTTGGTATTAAATATATGAAGGTGGTATTAAAATGTAGATAATACATGACCAGATATCCTAGACTCATTTATTACCTTCACTAGACCCTCTTCAATGATTTCACTAAACCCTAGAAAAAATATATAGGCCAACCGTCTAGGCCGGGACTCTTATCCTTCTATAAGCTATGCATTATTGATTGTAGATCATCCTTTGAAATCTCTTCCATTAATGTTTGATTATGTTTTTCATTTACAAATCTTGGGAAGTAGCTAGACATCTTCACCACTTAGACAATAGTCATTTGGCTCTCTTCTTTGTAAATAAACTTGAAGTGTTTCATGGCCAGTTGTGTTATCTCAACAAACTTATATGTCGTGGATCCATCGTCTTTTAACATTTGCCAAATCATGTCAATTTTTTCATGTGTTGCTAAATTTTCAATGGGTAACTTGTTCGAAATTTTGTTCTGTGCAAAAGTTTGATGTTTGAGTTTAACAAGTGAAATTACGTGCCTTTGAAGAATTAATTGGATGCCATGTACTTTGCAGAGATTATGTGCTATCATATTTGTTAGCAGTAGCTCAAATCATTTAGTGTTGTATTCTAAATGTTACTTCTTGATAAGCATTTGATTTTATTTAATTTCTAAGGTTTCGTATTGCCCATTCAATTGGGGATAGGTTTTAGATTTTACTGGTTCCGTCAATATAGATCCAATTCAACCAACTTAGGCATTCAAATATTTTATTTTACTGAGGTTTGTCAATTTGGAACAATTTAGTTTGGCTATTGTGTTTTTTTTGTATACTCTCCTAAAATAGTGGGTTATATTACATGTCTAAAAGAATGACTTAAATTTGGGTTGATCTGGTTGAGTTTGAGTTTTCCTCTGACATCAACAAACAACATGTAGTTGACTTGTTATTTTCATTCAAAGTACAAGTCATTCGAGTCAAGCACATACTCGCAAAAGAAGTGTGGTGTCTTTTGAGCCCTTGCTAAGTCCCCTGGTTTGTGTTGGTATTTGAATCTGGTCACAATGAAATATGGAAAAAGTTATCTAATGCAAAAACATAATAGTTGTAGTTCACTAGATTAAATCTCAATACATTTTTGAATTTTTTTTGCATTTTCTGAACACATTTATTTGCATTATATTCTACAATGAAATGTGTATAGCCAATTAATGCATTCATATTCTCAACTATTTTGGAAGTAATATCTTCATTTGATTTTTCAATGAAATACAGAAAAAGTTATCAAATGCCTAAAAATAATAATTCAATAAAATAATAGTTGTAGTTTTCTAATGACATCTAAATACACTTTTAAAATGTTTTTTGCATTTTATGAACACATTTATTTGCATTGTATTCTACATTGAAATGTGTAAAGCCTATTAGTTCACTCATAGTCTCAACTATTTTGGAAGCAATGTCTTCATTTGGTTCTTCATAATCTAAAACCATTGCACATGAAACGACATGCTGCTTAAATGATTTCCTTAATAATGGACTATGTCTTTGTCTCTTCCATTTCTAGGGCTCCTTTAACATTTTTTTATTCAATCAATAAATTCATACATGTGTCATCTCTGTTCATCCGGTGAAACACTAGTTTTTCCTTAAAACATGAAGAGCCAAATATTTTAGTACTTGTGCATCATAACCATATCAGTTTAATGATCAACGCTAACACCCTCATATATACATACTTGTTTTTGCTCATTTGAAACCTTGTTAATATTTTAATCACTTATTTATATATTCATAAATATATTATAAGCATCATTTATTGCCATTAATTACAATACATGTTTTCAATGATAATTTTCAGATGTCCAAAAAATACAGTGATCTAACATATATTTGGATTGCTACTTTTTTACATGCTCTCCCCAAGTTTGTCATTTCTCCGACGACCTTACTAAAAATTGAATTTCATTTCCTTTCAAAGAATCGATAGAGAAAGTGTTTTAAATGGCTTGAACTAATTGGAAATTGTTGTTTGTCAAGGTGTTATCTTCGTGCTTTCCTAGTAGACGCATGGCCCATTTTGAAATCCCTAAAGTACAACATCCAAGATTCATTCAAGTCAATGTGTTTTATATGTTTTAACATTTTGTTGCGTACGTATTTTGTATGGCATTCATCAGCTCCTATATGCACCACCTTGAATGTTATCTTATAAAAGTGATGTTGTTTTGCTTTACATTTTCCATTTTATTAACGTGTCTTTGCACCTTTTGGGGCAAAAATTGTTATTATAAGAGAATGTTTACATACAATTCATGACTCACACTCCTACTTTGGTCCATGGATATATATACCCCTACATGTTTTTAGCAACTCAACATGAGCTTGCTTTGGAGATTTATGCAACCCAAGCAATGGTATGGGAGTATCATTAATCAATGGATGCACGCTAGAGTTCATTTGTAAGTGCAACCTCTATTTCATTTTGTTCCCCAAAGGAACCACTCCAAAAATAAAATGATATCCAAAAAATTTCAAAGGATAAATTTAGTTTTACATTGGTTAAATTACATTGCATTGCTATAGATAAATGAGCAAAAATAATCAACAATCAACTTCTATTTGGCAAAGACATGGATTCATTGTTTTGATTTATTTTTTCATGAAGTACATTTCTTAAAGAAACTTGTTAGGAATTTCCCCTTATTTTGAGGATGATACTCAAGATAAATTGGATTCTATAAAAGCTTGAGGCTTTATCAACACATGGCTTAAGGTCGTTACAACAATATACTCGTTAAAAGCTCAACATGTCACTTGTGAGAGTTGCATTTGGGTGGGGAGGATAACACTCGTTCCCATAATCGCCCAGGATCTACCTAGTTGATTCACTTTATGATTGTTTACTAACAATTGCTTATTATCACTTTATTGTATTGATACTTATAAGTGAATATCAAGCATATGTTTATATGGGTTTAAAATAGTATTATATTAATGCAAACTCGTGTAAAATTAGGTTTACATGGACTTTGAAATTGTATATTTTGAGCTTCAATATATGTCTTGAAGTCGCAGGGGTGGCAAGTGTGTGTGGNGGGGGGCGGTAATTTGCGATCCTAGAGGAAAATAATTTGTCTATTATGCTTGGGGTTTAGGAAATGTTACAAATAACTCCGTAGAAGCCTATGTTTTGTGGTAAGGTATTAGGCTCGCAAAGGCCAAAGGTATTCAGAAGATCATCATTCTGGGGGAATCCATGCTTGTGATCAGGGCTATTATGAATAAAGATGACATTGGATCCAAGGTCCTTCCTGGAGTAATATCTCGTCCACTCAGTCTCCTTACTGGGTTTAAAGATTATAAGGTCTTTCATATCCCACATGATCATAATAATAAAGCAATCCAATGGGAAAAGTACGGATCAACACTAGAAGAATGAGAAATAGTTGCTAATGGTGGAAGGGACTATTTTCATATACCATAGTCCCATGATTGAGTCATTTAATTCTTGGATTGGGTGGCAGTTGGTGCTTTGGTCTATGTGATTTTTTGGTTGCCTTGTTCACTATTTCCGAGTAGGAGTTATTTCTCTCATTGATGTTGGATTGTATGGCAATTTTTTATACTGGAGTATGGTTGAAGTTTTGTCCCTCCTCTTTTGTGGTTTTTCTAGTCCCAGGTGCGATGTGTTGAAGGTGAAAAGGAGCAGGTTGGTGGGCATTTAGGGAGGCCATTCAATGTTGAGTGTCAGCCCTCAGCAGGCCATAATCCATCTCGTCTTCAGGTCCTCTTCCTGTATTTTTTTCTTTAGAGATTAGGTATTTTCTATGTTAGGTCCTGGTCATGTTGAATCTACGCTGGGTTAATCATCAATTGGCATGGTATTGTTGTTGGATCTAACATTTTGGGCCAATTCATTCATTTTCTTGATTTTATCTGGGAAGGAGAGGTAACGAGTGGTGGTTGGTATAATTTCTTTAGGTTTTTTATAACCTCTGGTTTGGCTCTCTTAGAGTCTAAGAGTTAAAATCACATTCGCTTTGGAGAGTATGATATTGTTGGCTTGTTATATGGAGAGTCTCATTACAGGGTTTTAGTCTACGTGTCTCTATGTCTTATCATTGCTGACCTTTCTATACCTTCGAGGCACTCTTTCTTAATCTGGGATCATGGTTTGGGGATTGGTCTTTTGGATTTCCCTATTCTATGTCTTGTAAGACATCTTTGTAATGTGGTAGAAGTTGGAAGGTGGGGCAATCCTTCATTTTGGTGTCTATTTTTTAGTGTGGGAAATGTAACTACTGAGGAAGATAAACTATGTTATGAGGACATTTATGTTACTGCTTGGACACTTGAAGGTCAAGCTGGCCTCTCCTTTATCGACATAGGGTTTTCTTTTGGAAAAGGTTGGTATGATTATTTCTTTGGAATTCGTTATACTCACACAACTATTGTAAATTATAGAAATGGGGAAGTGGAAATTTGGTCATCTACTATTGACAAAAAAAATTATGCCCTCGCCTCTTACAAATTTTGACAACAATTATTCAAGAGGTGTGTGGCTTGGTTTTGGTAATAGTGGTTTTCTATTTATTCTCAAAATGGATCTTTCTTGGAGGGAACTCAAGCAAATCCTTCATCATCGTGAGGAAATCTCTCTTCCCTACACTAGTTATCGGTTAAAGTTGGCAATATCGAGCAACCCTTCACCCAGAGAATTGAGAGCTTGAAAAAAAATGCCAGTTTATGAGAACATTGGTTTTGCCTCACCCTATAGAGTCATTATCTATCAACCAGGTATCAGTTGCATCTCGCCATGGAAACTCAAAGGATGGTCAAGAGGAGATTTGAGCTGCACCAATGGAGGTAGAAGAAGACTCTCAACAACAAAGTGGAGTGTAGGGGGTACCAAATTACAACTCAACTGTCAATTGATGTATTACAAAATTGTATTTTTTCTTGGGCAATTTATTAAGAAATTTTGCAACTAGATAATGTGGATGTTTCCTAGGACAATATGTATGTTTTACAGACTAGTAGGAGTGAAAGTAATATTGGCTATATGCCAAATTTTTGTAATAGATCTCGACTTCATTATTTGCTTCAGTGCGATTGATTATATAATATAAAAGTTTTAGTTTCTTTCAATACGTGCGTGTGTGTGTGTGTGTGTGTTGAAGTTGCATATTTTGAATTTCAATATTTGACATATTAATTAGCAATTGTTTATATTAGTTTATACTATAGTTCATACTCAATACACACATTGTTACATAAATATAGAGTTTAGGAATCATAATTTAACCCCTACATCCATGCAAATTATAGAATGCACTATGCAATTAATATACGACACTATTAATCTCATAATTGAGTTTTTTTTCCTTGAAAAATAAAAATAAATAAATAATAAAATATCATAATTTTATTACGATAAACAAAATTACATTTAGTAGAGCCCACATTTCATGTATCTTCTCGTAAAGAGGGAGCATAAGAGTATAGCTTAGATATATCATTTAATCCCATACAAGTGATACCAAAAAAAAAGAAAAAAAGAGGATAATATTTCAGTCCATAAATTGCCTATCATGTACCTTCTATGAATATCACCAGTATAAAACTAGTTTTAATTGGTCAAAAAATAAAGTCTTTCAAAAGCCTTTAATTGTTTAGTAAAAACCATAGAGTCTCATGATTAAATAGTTCCATGATTAAAACAAAGGTGTATGAATGTATTCAATAGAGTGTCCCTTCACTTTCTACTAGATGATCCAAGTTCCTTTGTCCAAATGCAGTTCATCTTTCAAGAGACCATCAACTTCCTTGTTGCTTTCTTTATACACATGTTGAAAAGATAACATGTTAAAAAATTATCAGAGAAAGTTGTATCTTCTCGTATACATGCCAAAGAATTATCTACAATCAAATGTTAATGGAAGAGATTTTAGAGGATGATCTACAATCGATAATGCATATCTTCTAAAAGGATAAGAGTCATGACCCAGATGGCTAGACTATAGAGATTTTATGGGGTTTAGTGAAATCATTAAAGAGGATCTAGAGAAGGTAATAAATGAATCCAGAATATCTGGCAAGGTATTAGTTTCATATGAATACTACCTTCATATATTTAATACCAAATATCGATAACCCAAACTCTTTCGATCTATATAGGTCAGTTTCTCTATGTGACTATATATACAAAATAATTGCAAAAGTGATTGCCGTGAGAGTTAAGAGGCTCTTATATGAGACCATTTATAGTGATCAATTTGGTTTTTCATTGGGAAGAAAAATCACAAGGCACTAGGATTAGCCTAAGATTGCTTACACACAATAAAGACAAAAAAGATTCACTCAATGGTGATCAAATTAGACATTTCCAAAGCCTACGACAAGGTTAGCTAGATTTATTTAAAGATTATGCTAATCCATTTAGGGTTTGGAATCCATATTGTCGAGTAGATTATGAGTTGTGTGGCCTCATCTCCTTTGCAATGTTAATAAATGGGCCAGCCTCAGAGTTCTTCATGCCAGAGAGAGAGCTTAGACAAGGATGTCCTCTCTTCCTATTATTGTTCCTCTACTCAATATTTATACTACAAAGAGGAACAATAATAGGAAGCGGTGACATCCTTGTCTAATCCCTCTCTTTGGCATGAATAACTCTAAGGGTAGCCCAATTATTAACATTGTAAAGAAGATTGAGGCCACACAACTAATAATCTAGTTGACAAAATGGATGTTAAACCGTAAATGGATTAGCATCATCTTTAGATAAATCTAGCTAACCCTATCACATGCTTTGGAAAGGTCTAATTTGATCGCCATTGAGGGAATATTTTTTGTCATTATTTTGTGCAAGCCCTCCTAGGCTAATCCCACTGCCTCATGAATTTTCCTTCCCGATGAAAAACCAAATTTTTCACTATAAATGGTCTTAGATAAGAGCCTCTTAACTCTCATAGCAATCACTTTTGCAATTATTTTGTATATATAGTCATATAGAAAAACTGACCTATATAGATTGAAAGAGTTTGGGTTATCGATTTTTGGTATTAAAGATATGAAGGTGGTATTAAAATGCAACCAATACCTTTCCATATACTATGGACTCATTACCTTCTCTAGATCATCTTAAATGATTTCACTAAACCCTAGAAAAAAATTGTAGGCCAACCATCTAGGCGAGGACTCTTATCCTTTTATAAGCTATGCATTATCGATTGTGGATCATCCTATAAAATCTCTTCCCTTAACATTTGATTATGTTTTTCATTTACGAAGCTTTGGAAGTAGCTAGACATCTTCACCACTTCAGCAATAATCACTTTGCTCTCTTCTTTATAAATAGAGTCAAAGTGTTTCATGCCCAGTTGCGCTATCACATCAAACTTATATGCCATTGATCCATCGTCTTTTAGAATTTTCCAAATCATGTCGATATTTTTTTATAATTAGCAAACTTCTAAATTTTTTTGTATCGTCGTCTCCTTTGCTCATCCACAAGGCTTTGTTTTCAAGTCTCTAGGTTGCTTCCATGTTAGTGAATAGACTATGTCTCTTTTGTTCAAGGTTTTTACCTCCTTTTTATAATCTTAATTTGGAAAGCATGCCTTCTCTCTCTGATATAGTTCCTCTAACACCATTTCCACATTTAATAATTCTTGGTTATCCTTTAGCCTCTTTTTGGTGGGTCCATTCAACTGACAATTGTTTTATCTTTTTAAGGTTCCTTTCAAACTATATAGCCACTTGAAGACATATCATAAGTAGACCAAATCTCCTTTAACAACTTCACATGATTATCCTCCTTAAGCCAACTAGGTTTAAATTGGAAGGGACTTGGTGGCGTTTGATAGAGTCTAGCAATTTCCATGGGAAGTCTTAGCAACTTCACCAAAACAAAGATATGGATGATTTTTCTAACTTGGCATTGTAAAAGGGAAATACCTCTTTAGAATCATAACTGACGAGTCCCACTTCCAAATATACTTCAATATCTTCTATGCATCCTCAACATACCTAAGAACAAAAGGCATCCACCCTCTAGCTAGTATATGAAATTGAGGACAATACCCTAGCCTTATTTTATAGTTATCACATATCCACTCCTCTAAGAGTTTTTGCACTCATCCTTTGACCTTGAAATCTATCAACCAAATCCCATTCGCCAAGCCCTATCATCTAGTTCATTTTCACATCATTGCCTAAAGCTAGTAGAATAGGGCCACCCTTCCTTTGAACACACCTTTTGGTGTGTCTATAGTGAGTAATATCCCCACTTCTCTTATGAATATCAACACCTTTCTACACTATCAAGTCTAGGATTTAGTTTTTCAATGCTTTCTACCTCTTCCAACCCTAGATAAAACACTTAATCAAATCTACACGATCCACCAAAGGCACTAAAAACCTCACCACATGGTCTTCTTCCTCTTCTAACTCCAAATTTGTGTTCAAAAGACTTGTAGTAGGCAAAGAAACATCTCTATCATAATGAGGAACCAGAAGGGGAGAGCATTGAATCTTACCTTTGCTGGATTTATAGTACAATAAAGTGGACTTAAAACCGCTACTACTATTTCTATCTTCTTGACTTAGCCACCCCACTTGAACCTTTAATCTTCCACCATCGATCGAGTACCAAGTCACCCGAGTGTCCCATTCATCCTTGGATCCACATTGAGGCAAAGGTACGAAGGATAAACCCTGATTGACTTATAAATAGGCCCTTCCCAAAAAATATAAGCCTCCACCAAAGGATCCTCTAAATAATCTACCACCTCATCATATGATATCCTTCCAACTTTTTTGTAGACTTGGACCCATGGGATCATGCCCCTAAACAATCTTGCATAACATTATGTGGTAGCGCTTCACTTCTCTTTAGATCCAATCTCATAATTGAGTTATAAACAAGAAGTATGTTTTAGGTATATGAAAGACAAAAACTTATATTTTTTCAAGGAAAAAATAAACAGTGAGAGAGACACAAAAATTGCTTTTCAAGCTCATGTGAGGGTCCTAGATATGCATAATGCCCCAACTCACTATAAGGTTTATATCAATACAAAAAAGTGGTTGTTTATCAATGGATATTAAAATTACATAGAGTGTCTTTGTAATATGCATAATAATTCCCAAACAACATATGAACATTACATAGGATTATAAAATTTGGCCATTGGATAACTTATCTAAAAGAGGGAACATTCCTCCAATCATTGCGTTGATGCTTGTTGTAGAGATGAGACAATGAAGAGATAAATGACGCCAAATTTGAGTATGTTATACATCATTTGGATAATGTTGGGAAGTTGGAGCCTCCCCAACATACATATATGCTCAACTCCTTGTTCATATTGCTTCCCACCACCTTCCTAGGTTCACACAAACTTGAACTTGGATGGGTAGATGAGGAAATGGAATTCATTTTTTGAAATAAATCTAAATTTTGGATTTGGAGATGTAAACCGATATATTTAGATAGTTTAGATTTTGGTACAATGATGATTATATTGAAATAACATATATAGAGTATTTTTTCTAAGGAAGTGAACCAACATCTTGGGAGGATAAACAAGTTTCCCCACAAATACCATAGGTGTACATCGATTTAACTGGAATAAGAACTTGGGATTTTGGAGGTGTTTCAAGATAAGATTAGATTTTTCATCCATGCTATCAATGGAAGTAGTTGTAGTTTTAGAAAGGGAAGGTCAATCTGGATATATGGCTTGGTTGTTGGGTTATAGATATAGGCAATGGTTCAAAGTATTCAAAGCTAACGATGGAGTTTCCATTAGCTTGATGCTTGGATGACATTTAATCAATATCCATAAGGTCATGTAAAATAGTAGGAGGTATGATTTCTCAAGTTATCTACATTGTAGGTTTAGGTGATAGAATGTGTTAGGGTTCCTTAAGGTGAAGGGAGCATAATTTTCCATATACACATAAAATTGAGGTCACAAGATATGAGCTTGGAGAAACAAATTTGGTTAGATTTTTGTAAAAGCTTAAAACCAAAAAAGAGTACACTGAATAAAGTCCCATAAGTAAAATGGGCTTGTTTTACTTGTCTTGAGGCATAGTGGAAATTGATACAACGTGCAAACAATAATAACAATAGAGAAAATCAACTTTTGATGTTTGTGATTGAAGTATTTATCATTATACAAGAATGTGAAGGGATAGGGGGAACCTTAAACTTGTGAAGGAAAAAAACTCACCTCTCGAATGAATGGCATGAAGGACAACATTGGAAAATTTGAAGACAAACTTCACACGTGGACCAAGCCTCCAACAACATTCGATGAAATGAATGGGCAATATCAAATTGCAAAGCATGGACGAGACAATACATATGAATAAAAAAGAGGATATTGTCCCCCACAAAAGGTGTCTAGGGCTAGATGGCAGAAAAAATATAGAAAACGTCACCTAAGCCAATGAAAATCCAGTCAACTTAATTACCCTCCCCTTAATAATAAAAAAAATAGAATACAACCAATACTAGAAAACACAAAGAGAACTAAAATTCCAAAAGCTTTGAGATTAAGAGAGGATGGATTAAACATACAACAGGGGTAGATTAACTAGAGAACAACATGAAATGAGTGATTGACATTTGTACCACTATGTCTATGTGTAGGGAAACTAAACCTAACATGAGAAAAAAGAGAGAATTAAAACAAAAAGTAAATAATGACAATCACATATAGTACCCTAGAAACCAACAATGCTTCAATGACTCCCACTCTTGTGTTGTCTTATTCATTCATCGAATAAATAGTTACATGACTAACCTTTGTCGAAAACTAAGACCAATTCATCATCCTACTCCCTTTCTCTATTACAAGAACAAATCAACAACCATTTTTGCTTCCTCTTCATGACCATTGGACTCTCTTACGACTTGCTCATATAGTATTACATAATGCCATATTTATAGGAATTTTCTACATGTAAAACCCTAATTCGTGGTTCCCAAAATTGATTATAGATCCATGAAGATGATTGGTTGTGATCCCCTTATTCTTGGGATTATGTTTTCATTTTGACCACCAATCGGCTACTAGTCAACTACCTTTCAACCTCTATTCAACTACAAATCGACCACCTTTCGATCTCTACTCAAATAACAATTGACCATCTAGTCAACCACCTTCTAGCCTCCACTCGGCTGACCTGTTGACCATAGAATTGACTTAACCATTTAGTCGATCAATCACCCAATTGATTATCCTCGATTAGTTAGTCAATTGACTAAGTTTCCACTACAAAGAATACAACATCCCAACATTCTCCCACTTGTTGTCTTCTTTGCAGAAACAAGAGAAATTGAGATTTTGTTCACTAACCCTATGAAGTAATTCCCATTGCCTCTGTACACCAAGAGAAATTCTAAGCACTCATAGACTTGGTCAAAGAGTCTGCACTATTTTTCAAAGTGTTTACTTTCTCTAGCAACACCTTCTTGTTTTCCACCATGTCTCTTACGAAATGGTATTGTACATCAATGTGCTTCATCCTGGAATGGTAACTTGGGTTCTTTTCCAATAAAATTGCACTCCGATTGTCACAATTTATCCTCATAGCTTGTTGTTTAAACCTAATCCCTAAACACAATCTATGCAACCAAACTACTTCCTTGCTTGCATGGGTGGCTTCCATGTATTCAATTTCCATTTTTGAAAAGGCTACCACTACTTGTCTCTTACTCATCCAATTGATTTCTCCATTGAACATTTTAAACACATATCCATTGGTCGAACTTCTTCGATCAAGATCTCCAGTCTAGTTGACATCTACAAATCCATGTACATTCACTTCCCTGTCAGTTTTAGGTTTCCCTTGGTAATAGATTGCATACTATGTTGTGCCATGCAAGTACCTAAACACTCTCTTGACAACAGTCCAATGCTCTTTCCTAGGTGTCGACGTGTACCTTCTCAATACTCCCACTGCACGGGCAATATCTGGTTGAGTGCAAACCATTTCATGCGTTAGACTACCAACAACACTAACATAGGGAACACGTGCCATGTCCTCTATTTCTTCTTGACATGTCTTTGGACATTTTTCAATAGTTAGTCTTTCCCCTACATGAGTAGGTAGCTTGATTGGTTTACAATTTTGCATGTTGAAACGTTTTAAGATTGTTTCAACGTAATTCCTACGATTTAACCAAAGTTTTCTAACTACCTAATCTCTCTTAATCTCCATTCCCAAAATGAAGTTAGTAGCATCGGTATCCTTCATGTTGAACTTGGAGGATAACTACATCTTCACCATTTTGTTTCCAACCAACAACATGTCATCGACATACAATACTACATAGATGAAATGACCACCTTCTTTCTTAGAATACACACAACGATCAACCTTGCTTCTCACAAATCCCAATCTGAGGATGTAGGTGTCAAAATTTTGGTACCACATTCTTGGTGATTGCTTTAGACCATAAAGGGATCTCTTTAGCTTACACACCGACTCTTTCTTTCCATTTAATGCAAATGCTTAAGGTTGTTTCATGTAGATTTCTTCTTCCAAGTCCCCATGTAGGAACATTGTCTTCATATCCATTTTCTCTATCTCAAGATAAAATGTTGCAGCTAGAGACATTATACTCTAATGGAAGTCAATTTTGCAACAAGAGAGAAAATCCCACTGAAGTCGACTCCCTCAACTTGGGAATACCCTTTTGTTACCAACCAATATTTGTACTTCTCAACTTGACCTATTGCATTCAACTTATTCTTGAACACCCACTTGCAACAAATGGGTTTCATTGCATTAGGTAGCTTGACCAAATCAAATATCTCATTCTTATGCAAAGATTTCATTTCCTCAACCACGACCTCTTTCCAAACTCTACC
Source organism: Picea mariana (assembly GCA_032191745.1). Classification (NCBI taxonomy): domain Eukaryota; kingdom Viridiplantae; phylum Streptophyta; class Pinopsida; order Pinales; family Pinaceae; genus Picea; species Picea mariana. The sequence goes on from JASDQU010737959.1 coordinate 283,263, forward strand.
CTATGTCAAGTTGACCTCCTCCCTGATTGACATGGGCTCATCATCAATGGCAGGTAACACATATGCATAATGGAAATCAGGTAGACTATACCTTTCAACTTGTTTCCTTACTTGTCAAGATCTCCTTACAACCAGAGATTGTAGTTCCACGTCTTCATTTGTTTCAATTGACTTGTCTAAATCATGTTCCTCGTTCCTCGGCTCAAACACCAGTTTCTTTGGTTCTTTCTCTATTGGAGCCTCTTCATACCTGAAAGTACTTCCAACTTCCCTGAAGATCACATATCAACTATAACCTATTTTCCTCATCACCGGATCCCACAACGTATATCCTTTCATTCCATCCTTGTAACCTTTGAAAATACACTTGAGTGCCTTATTGTCTAACGTGTTCCTCTTTTCCTTGGGAACATGCACAAATGCATCATAGCCAAAAAATATGAGATGTGAAAGAGAAGGTTTCTTACCAAACCATACCTCATGTGGAGTCATGTCGACTAACGTTGATGAAGGAGATCTATTTACTAGATAACAATAAGTATTGACTGCCTCTAGCCAGAATTCTTGTGCTATCCCAACACCGCTGAGCATGCTCCTTGCCTTTTCCATCAACGTGTTGTTCATTCTTTCAACAACTCCATTATACCAAGGGGCATATGAATTCGTATTATGGCGTGCTATGCCACATTGCTTGCATAACTGCTCAAATCCTTACCACAAAATTCACCTCCATTGTCAGTTCTTAGCACCTTGATCTTCTTATCTATCAAGTTTTCCCCGAGAGATTTAAACTCTTTGAACTTACCAAAAACCTTATATTTCTTTCCTAACAAATATAGCTATGTCTTCCTGGAGAAATCATCTATGAAGGAGACATAATACATAGATCCTCCTACTGATGGAAATGGTATAGGCCTAAACAAACCACTATGTATCAATTCCATAATCCCTTTTACCCTTGTAGCTCTAGATGGGAATCTCACACGATTCTATTTTCCATAGATGCAATGTTTCACATAAATTAACTTCCAAAGAACAATCAGGTAAACCTTGGACCATACCTTTTTTTTGCATAGCTCGAAGTCCTTTTCCCCCAATATGTCCCATCCTGTGGTGCCATAACATGGTCTGGTCAATTAGACAAGGAACAATCGGTTTGGTCCTAGGAACAGTTGTAATGTATCATCCAATCGAGTCGACACTCCCCAACAACTTGTATAGGATTCCATCTCGATCTCCTCTGATCAATGTCATCACTTCCCAAACCATTTTGCACGAATCATTCTTAAATATAGTGTGCACACTTGCATCACTCATTTTGCTGACATATTTAGATTTCTTACCAGACTAGGAATATGTAGCATACTTGGAAGGTGTTGCTCTTAAACATTGTTTTATGGTCTTAAGGTCAACCTCACAAGCATATAAATCCCCCCACATTTTTAGATAGGTGGTACTCCTCCTTTTCTTATAAACTTATAACAAAATCTGAAAAGAACCCAAATTCTATAAAAGCTAACATTCTTATTCAAAAAAATATCTGAAATATGGACCAGATACCCTTCAAAAATAAAGACAGATATATACAATATTTACAATGTGGATAAAGCAAATAAGTATGATAAATAAAAAAATTGACATTTCCATTACAACATTCATCAAGATAGTAAAAGATACCCACAATAAAAATAGATAAGAAACATGGACCGCATAGATAAGAGAAATTTAAATAATCATTCCATTAAACACCAAAAAGATTATGATGGATAAAACATTGGGAAACTCAAGCTTCAAATCAAAGTTTTTGAGAATACAATAATGCAGTATCCCAAGTAATTCTCTCGAAGTCTAAAAAATAATATAAGTCTTTCAATATAAATTCAATGTTTTTAAAGAGAAAGTATGTTTTCTCCCTTCATGAAGGATTGAGATTGGCTCCTGCGGACCATAAAATGAAAAGACCTAGAAGATGAGAGAAAAACAATCAAGGGCTAGTATGGACTTTTGTGATCTGAACAAAGCTTTCTCAAAAGATAATTTTCCAACCCCATTCATTGACCAGATTGTCGATGAATGTGTGGGATGTGATGTCTTTTCTTTTATGGACGGTTTTTTCGAGTACATACATATTCATATCAAACCTGAGGATCAACATAAAACGACATTTATATGTCCTTAGGGTACATTCACATACAGGAAAATGCCTTTTGGCCTTAAGAATGTTGCAGCCACTTTTCAGCAGGTCATGTCATTTTCCTTCCACGACCTCAAACACATAGTCGAGGCTTATCTTGAATATCTGGCATCGTGTTCTCGTAAGAGATCTGATCATCCCGCCCACTTACGACTTATCTTTGAGAGGTGTCGCTACTACCAGATTCACCTTAATCCGAATAAGTGTAGTTTTTGTGTAACATCAGGTACCTTGTTAGGTTTTATCGTGTCAACTAAAGGGATCATGATCAATCCTATGAAGGTTGAGGAAATAGTTCAATTGTCTCCCCTGCGCACAATCCCTCAGCTTCAAAGTCTACAGGGGAAAGCTAACTTTCTTTGGCGTTTTGTTGCTAACTATGCTAATATTACTAAATGGTTTTTGCATCTCTTGAAGAAAGGGGTCCCATTCTGTTGGGATGAAGCAACTCAACGCTCTTTCGAAGTGTTGAAACATGCTTTGACGTCTACCCCTCTGCTCAATCCTCCGAATTATGGCAAGGATTTCTTGTTGTATTTGGTTGTTGCAGAGTCTACCATTGGCATGGTCTTGGTCCAAGAGGATGATGTGCTCGAAGAGAATGTTATATAATATCTTAGCCGAGGCTTGGTAGGATCGGAACTCAACTACACCCATGTTGAGAAACTTGCTTTGGTAGTTGTCCATGCTATCCAACAATTTCGTCATCACATCTTACTTCACAAGACCAACGTCATAGTTGTCGTGAACCCTTTTCAATATGTGTTGACATGACGGGTCATCGACGGGAAAATCAATCGATGGATTGTTAAGCCCTAATATTGGCCCATTACCCCTTAATTGGGGCATATTAGATTAGTAATGTTATTTTATTTATGTCGGCTTTAGGCCATTAGTTGTAAATATACCTTCTAGTCTCCTACATATACCAAGGAGACATTTTCATTTTGAATCATCTTGTACTTGAACATTTAAGTGGGGTAAAAGGAGGTTTCCCCCTTGAAGAGGCTTATTATTTGAAATTATCTCTTTTTCAAGGCGTTGAGTACTTTTCCTGAGGTTTTTCTATGCTATATTGATGTTTGGTTCTTAACATATGGTATCAGAGCTCAAGGTCTTGGGGTTTCGCTGCTACATCTGAGACATCGTGGAATTTTTGCTATAACTTTTTTTATACAACGTTTCAGAAGGAACCGCTTGGAGGGTATTTAGTAGACGGATCAAGGTACGTTGGGTTCAAAATTCATCTCCTGAGGCCTTATACTTTCGAAGATACAACCTATACAAGATAGGGTTCTGGAATCATCCTGAAATGAGTCATTGCGGAATTTTCGCTATAAAAATATTTCTGTAACGTTTCAAACCCTGAACTCCAGAGGACATTTATAGAAATTAGTAAGGTATTTTTGGTAAAAAGTTCAGCTTTTGGGTCATCTTAAATTTGTAGATACACCTTGTGTAAGATAGGGTATCTGACTAGTCCTATTGACTAGTCTCAAGAAGGTGTTCCAGGTAAAATAAGCATAACTTCTTGCTAGAGTATCCAAATTGAGTGGGACTGGTTGCATTGGATTGTGGACAGTCTGTAGTATTTTGGGTGCGAGTTTCAGAATTTGATATCAATTATTTTGTACGGGGAATTCTATACAAGTGAGATCTTCTGGAAAGGCCAAAAATCGGCAAGTTGTGAGGAAGTTACCATAAATTCCACTTGGCACATCCAATTTTGATCAGACCTATGGCATTGCAGAGAAGAAATATCAGAGAACTACCTAGAATAAATTTTCATACCCAGAAGGGCCAAAACTTGGGAGATAGAATAGAATAAATATTGTCTAGCAGAACCACCTCAAAATCAAGACTCAAAATTGATATTTGGCCAACATGCCACCCAAAAAGGAACCTTCTACACCAAATAAGCCTCCAGAAAATCCTAATTGGACTCTTGATGAAGGTGAAGAAATGCGTAGGGACATAAATGATTTAAAAAAGAAGACAGTAACCAAAGATGAACTACAAGAGATGATGGATTCAATGGAAGCTAAGTTGGATACTAAGATGGATGGCTTAAAAGGGGAGATCATGGAAGTATTGAGAAATTTCGTAATAGAGAAGACACCCA